>JAODVQ020056389.1:0-11615 GCA_025400075.2 Phenganax stokvisi
TCCTCCTCCTCCTCCTCCTCCTCCTCCTCCTCCTCCTCCTCCTCCTCCACCTTCTCCTCTACCTCCTCCTCCTCCACCTCCTCCTCTCACAGGTCTAGGGAATGGACTAGACATCCTTCTCTCTACAGTGATAGAATTCCCATCAACTACACCTCCAGGTGGTAGGCAATAATTAGAGTCCCCCTCATCATCGTCATCACTGAGCTCCATATAAGGTGCCCGTTCAGAGAGGTCATCGTCGGGCATGGGAACTTCCTTGTCTAGTAGTTCCCAGCGATGGCAGAGAGCCTGATAGTGTGATCTATTCTCAATGTCCAGTGTCTTCTGTTCTCTGTAAGTCGACTGAGGCTTGTAGATTTTAAACAGGAACTTCCATAACCTTCGACGACAGGAGACATCTATACCACCTGTAGGAGAAGGAGGAAGAAAAGGAAGAGAAGGAGGAAAGAGAGGAGGAGGAAGTAGAGGAGGAGGAGGAGGAGGAGGAGGAGGAGGAAGAGGAGGAGGAAGAGGAAGAGGAAGAGGGGAAGCTCTGGATTCACTCTTTCTGATCCTAAACTCTCGATTTTGGCCATTACAAATTTCCTTTGTATCAAAATGTTTTTAGGCCATTACATGTAGTAACTGACTTTACCTTATCTCTAATGCAATAGGAACTACCTTATAACAACGCCACTAAGCTCTGGATAGAAACAACATACTATTCCAGATCATATTCCATTTTAAAAGCAGGTTGAATTAAGATAATCGTCATGCAAAAACGTAATTATAATATTAAGCTATACTATAAGTGACGTAAGTATAGGTGTATCTTGTATCAATAACGAGTCACTCTGTATATTATTATATAATTGATGCAGCTCACTAGAGAGGCCACCAGCTGTATAATTGATAATGAATAGATTTGTTGTCAGTAGAACATAAGGAAACATGTGTGCGAGAGATTCCTAGCATTAGGTGAAAATTGACTAGTTTCACACTCCTTATTTACAACTAGTTCACTAGAGAACAAACTACCAGGCTTTATAAAGCATTACTGCTATAGAGTAATAGTGAACAATTACAGCTAGCTCACTAGAAAACAAACTACCAGGTTTTACCTAGCGCCTTCTGGATTCAACAGTTAGATATACTACCAGTACATTTATACAGAGAACATTAATGATTAGCAAAAGGGAGTATACTCCATTATATACCTTGAAAAACTCTTTCTCTCATATATCTGTCCCTGACCAATCTGCCATCACTGTCAAACAGTTCACTAAACTCCTCGGGACTGACTGGAGGTCCTGTGAACTGGGGGTGTGGCTCTGACATCACACCTTTTACTGCAACAATCTGTGTGATAATAATAATACTCATGGCTTTTAATTCTTAACCTAGATACATCAGAAATATATGTTTTAAACTGGAATATACTATCATGATATATACTAAGCATGAGAGAACAAAACCACATCTCACCTTGAGCTGAGCTAAAAAGTGTTATGTTATCACAAAGCCTATAAATAAACTCTTACGGTAATAAGACCTTACTTATTGACACATCTACGCATGTAGCTAGCTAGTGTTAGCTACACTAAGCTAGTGATGTTAGGAGAGTGATCAATGGGTTGATAAACACAGTCTCTAACTGTCTTCTCTGAGAACTAAACAAACAGATCTAGTGAACGTAGAGCTGTAATGAAGCTCGTCGGTCATTGATATGACCAAAGGAAACACCACTACCTATTCTCCTTACAAAGACTCATAGCTGCAAGAAAATAGAAACTACTATATAGCTAGATGTACTAGCTAGCTACGTACACAAAGCTTCGGCTTACCAGATACGGTCTAGAATAAAGAATGAATTATTGCTCTTTCTTGAGACGATCCTGAGGATCCAGATTTTGTAAGAGATCTACCAGGAGTCCTGGTATCGTGAGAGAAAAGTAGTCGAACTCTGTCTCTCTGGCAAACTTTCCTTAGCTTAGGATCGAGTTGGCTTAATGCGCATGCGCAATATGGCGATGTTGATCTTTATTTGGAATAGTGTCTGAGTGAGCGTTAAATAGACTCGGAGACGAGAAAGAAGCGGAGAGCTTGGTTCTATCTCATCTGCTACTTCTAAGAAGGGATCCTAAGGCATAATTATACAAGTAAAGTGAAGAAAATAAGGTGTGTATTATCAAGGAGTAAGAAGCTTTCAGTTCATCGTTTTCTAGTCAAAGAGAGAGTAAGAATAATGACAGATCGTGACGAGGCTCTACACTATCTATTGAACAAACTAAAGAGCGAAGACGGCTGGTCGAGCTCTAACCTCACTTGGAACGACGAGAAACTGGCCGTCATTTCAGACCAGTTTAGTTCATTTGACGGAGTGGTCAAGGCCAAGGTTCTACTGTCATTCCTCTCAATGAGTCCTCGTACTATCAGTCAGGTATGTTAGCTATTGTGCTGCTATAGATCACTGATACTCTCTAAGCTGCTATAATGTAGCTATTGTGTAGATCACTGATACTCTTTACTGGACCAAGCTGCTATAATGTAGCTATTGTATAGTTAACTGATACTCTTTACTGGACTAAGCTGGTATAATGTAGCTACTGTATAGATCACTGATACTCTTTACTGGACCAAGCTACTATAATGTACGTGTCTATGTGGACCTACGTACTGTACCTAAGTGGGTCAATTTATGTATTGGAGATTGTGACCAAGTATAGTGTATTACATTATCACTATCACTGTACATGTGTCATTATTGTATCATGTACATATTGAGGTGTGTACAAGCCAGGCTGTACACATAATATTGACCTACAGAGTTGTTGGATTGTTTCTTGTGTCTTATTGTGTCCTCATAATATCAATTCATCATCTGCACATGCGCAGATATATACAAATACCCAATGAAATCACAGGGAATGAATTTCATGATCCAATTATGAATTTAGTGCCACTCCCCCTCGTGGTATCCGTTGTTTGTCACTTGAGTATATACAGTCACAAAGACATCTACTATTGTACAATAGTGTAGAGAGAGACATTTTGTTAAATGGCTGAGTCAAGCACTGATTTAATGGATGCTGGAACTCTTCCTACTCCATTACCAAAAGAGGTTGATTCAATCAACAGGTCTAGTTCTCCAGGAGGGTATGATTGTGAGATTCTTGACTTGTCCAAAGCTATGTTTCAGACTCACTGTCCTCACTGTAACCTGTTACTTCATGAACCTTGTGTAGCTAGTTGTTGTGGTCGGAGGTATTGCTGGTCATGTGCTCTAGTAGTTCAGGGTGACAGTAATACCTGTTTAGAGTGTTCCAGTAAAGATTTTACCTTCTCACGAGATCAGAAACTAGAGCAACTACTGAGCGATCTTGAAGTGAGGTGTATTCACAAGAATCAAGGATGTGAGTGGACAGGAAAGGTTTCAAAATTGGCAGCACACCTTAATAAGCTGCCTTCTTTGAATGAAGATCGCTATCGTGGGTGTGGCTTTGTTATTCTTACATGTAGTCATGACTGTGGCAGTTCATTCCCACGTAGCGCAATGGAGGAACACGAGAAAGAGCAGTGTAATGAAAGACCTCACTCCTGTGAATTCTGCCAGGATTATCACTCTACATTTGAAGATGTAGTCCAGGCACATTACGTGGAGTGTCCCAAAATGCCTTTATCATGTCCAAACCATTGCCAGGAGTCTACTATAGCCAGATGTGAACTACAGCACCATTTGAAGCAGTGTCCACTTGAACTACTTAGCTGTCCGTTTAAGTATGCTGGCTGTACGGTCAAAATACCTCGAAAAGATATATCCACTCACATGAATAAAGAACTTGGGACTCATTTAAGTTTGTTGGCTGGTACAACTCATAAACTTATGATAGAAAATAAGATGCTGAAGCGGGAACTACAGAGTAGAGTTATTGAGAGTGAGAGAAACGTTGCACTTCTTCAGCACAACCAGCAGGCATTTGACTGTGTCCGGCAATCAATGGAAGCCAGTATGGAAGGATTGAAACAAGAAGTTTACAGACTGAAACTAGAGTTGAGAGAACACACACAGACTTCAGGGTTTCCCATTAACTACCTGGTCAGAATGACTGACGATAAAGTTTTCCTACCGGCATTTTTCTCTCACGCACATGGCTACAAACTCAGACTCAGCGTCATTCCAAATGGCTACGGACAAGGAAAAGGAACACACCTCTCGATATTCATCTTCTTATTACGAGGACCCTTTGATGATGGGTTGAAATTTCCTCTGGGTATTGAGATGACTGTGCAAGTAGTGAATCAGGATGGAGATCGAAATCACTGGCAGTCCACTACCAGGAAGAAGATAGGAGATAGAGTCACTGGAAAAGATATTTCAGACACTGGTTTTGGTTTTGAAAAGTTCATGCCTCACGAAAAGCTCGAGCATGCCGCCTCAAGTGGAGTCCAGTACTTGAAGGACAATGTGTTTATAGTACAAGTTGTTAGGGTCAAAACACTCAAAATATGACTAACTACAGATCTATACCATTATATAACTGACTATGGATTAGCATTAATTATTAGTGTATACTATGTGTTGCCTCATTAAGCCATGCTTCATGGATGTATGGAATTTTTTCAAAATGCCATAAATTTTGGATAAAATATACAAAATTCTGATACTAAATCCTGATTTAGTCCTTTATTAGACAATGTAAAGTCTTTTACCACTGCATTATCTGTTAATTTTTAAGTTATGTAATTTATTGTATAGTTCTCTCTGTCCCATAGTTTTCACTGCTCCATAGTGGAATCAATGGTACTGGATAATTCTTTATCAATGTTTTCATCAAGTAGTCTTTCTCCCTCCTCTCGGTGGCAATACTTCCTTACAAGTTGCAGCAGTCTTAACATGATGTATCCCCACAATACAATGTGGGGTACAGTCATCAAAATGAGCATTAGAACTTTGATAAACTTACCAAACTCTATTAGGAATGAACAGAAGAATAGCAGACAACCAATAATCAACAGACCTATTGTGAGAGAGTTGGCATGGTGCTCTCTGTATGGGTGTAGCAGAGCAAAGAAAAAAGCAAGCACAGCTGTTGCTATTACAAACACTATTAGTATGTAGTTGGTATTCGGAGCTAGTAATTGTACGATGATTGCCATTACTTGTTGTGGAAGGGCGCTCATACCAAGAATGAGCCATCCGGACAGCGATCGATAGTCACGTGTCCCGTTGGTGCCGTCTTTAAACGGACCTTGAATAATCTCAATGTATGTTTTTATTCTGAGTCTCCATTTTGGTTGAATTCTGTGACTGATTTTCTTGTAGAGGGAGGTAGGGTAGATGACTAGGATGAGGAGAGGAGGAAGAAACACAAACACTACCATTGTCACTGAGAATACCATCAACACAATGTGCTTAGTTGAGAAATACACCACATTTGGATCAATGTATAATACTGTTGTAACAATGTCGGCATTTTCACTGTAGACTATACTCCATTCGAATGTCAGCCACACAATAAAGGATATCTTTGTATAGGAGATCAAGAAGAGTGATGCAAATGCTTGTATCATTGACGATTTAGGATCCCAGGCTCTGTAAAACAAGACATACACTCTTCTTAAGAGCTTCCACAAGATTCCGATTAGTTTGAAGTTTTTCTTGTGGAGAACAGTGACCAGGTAAGTGATGAAAAGTAAAATAAAGGGATAGAGGGTTGCTATAAGGTTCAGTACCGGAAGATACACCTCATGTATGTGGTTTGATACACAAAATTCAGGAGAAAGAAAAATCAGACCGTCTAGAGTCCATACTGCACTCAGAGTCAGTATAATATTGGTGAGATAGGGAAAGCTATAGTGCAGTTGAGTATAGGGAAATAATAATCTGAAGTAGTAGGTAATGTTATTGCAGAATATTATGTAGCAAATCATAGGGGCAGAGGTAATATTGGGTCTGAAGATGATGACAATGAGGAATATCAGTGTAGATGGAAGATACTGTAGCAGGAGATAGTAGATGATATTAACATAGCTACATGGTACACATCTTGTTCCAATGGAGTATATGGAAGGTCCAGTGTTGTTGGTACATCTCCCACACAGTGGTCCAGTCACCTCTCGACTGAGGTTACCACACACCACACTATTCAACTCACTCACATTATCAGGCAGAGGAAACAGCCCGTTCTCTTCCAGTGAATCAGATGGGAATACAAGGGAACACCATGATCCTTGAATCTCTTCTCTCCCAGTGTCATAGAAGACACAGGAACCTTGATACAATGATGACTTCTGTTGTTTCTGGTCGCAAAATATTGCTATCTGTGTATCTTCACTATCACAAAGACAATACCCGCTATTGTCTGATGTATTTGTCCATTGGAAATTAGGAGGACATCTTCCACCTCCACTAACTAAACCTAGGCTAGAAATACTGGCCAGGATACACAGAGAGAGCAATGCCACCATCGTCTGTCTCATTAGGTCTACTTCAGTCTAGAAGTTGATATAAAAGTCTAAAAACTTGTATACAATATTACTGATGCTTACTGTTGTTAACGAGTTGTTTTTAGTATACTTTTAGAGTTTTTTTTTAAATACGTGTATATATACACAACAACTGATAGTGGCTTGATGTTTTCTCTACTTGCACATACAGCGAGCCATACATATACATGTACATGTAAATTTTCTATATTGTAATTATATATGTTTGTTTGTTGCCGTATTACGTCCTTGCACGCATGCTCTGTAAGCACTGCTACTGCACATGCCATTGTATACTTTTACATACAGCAATATTATCTGTATAATAATTATAATTATATAAAAAAGAAAGTAATAAGCTTTATCTGTATACAGACGCTTGTATGTATTTAGAAAATTTATTGTTTTCTATTTCCGATTATTAAATTGACTCCACAAATGAAGAGCTGAGGACAGTAGCTTCGTAGTTCTCGGTAACGCTGTCTAGCAGTCTCTTTCTCTCTGATCTTCTAAAACACTTCCTAGAGAACTTCATAATTCTCCAAGCTACGTAGGACCAGAGAGTGGCGTGTGGAACGAGCATTAAAATGACGGTGAGCAGTTTGATCAAGTTGTTATTCTCCGAGCTATAGATTCCCGTCACACTGGCAAAAATTGTGCTCGAAATCGTTAGAAACCCGACCGTCAATGAGTTTGCCATGTGTTCTTTGTAAGGCTGAAGTAAAGCACAGAGGATTGCTAGTGCAGAGAAAAGTATGGCTATGATAGAACAACTGCTGTAATAGCTATGACGTGGACCAAAGCTCTCACCTAATACAATTATAATGATCTGGGGTAAGACTATTATCATGAGTAGGGTTAGCCCCGAGAGAGAGCGATAGTCACGTGTCCCGTTGGTTCCATCCTTTAGACAACTGTGAACTGTCTCAACATATGTTTTTATTCTGAGTCTCCATTTTGGTTGAATTCTGTGACTGATTTTCCTGTAGAGGGAGGTGGGGTAGATGACTAGGATGAGGAGAGGAGGAAGAAACACGAAAACTGCCATTGTCACCGAGAATGCCATCAACACTATGTGTTTAGTAGAGAGATACACCACATTTGGATCAACATATAAGACTGTGTTAATAACCTCCCCCTTATTGCTGTATATCACAATGCATTCAAACGTTTTCCAGATTATGAAAGCTATTTTGGCATAGGAGATGAAAAACAGAGATGCAAATGCATGAATCATGGACGATCTAGGATCCCAGGCTCTGTAACACTGAACAAAGACCCTACTGAATGCCCTCCACGCAATTGTCACCGGAGCACAGTTTTTAGAGTGTAAATTTATGATCAAGTTTGTGAGAAAGAGAAGTAGGAATGGATAGAGTGTAGCAATGAATTGAAGAAATGGTGTATATATTTCCTCCATGTGTTTATATATGCAGAGTGGTGGGGAGAGGAAGAGGAGAGCATCGAAACTCCACATGGCGCTGAGAGTCAGAGCAAATTTTGCTAGATTCGGAGCAAAGCTGATTCCGTTTAACTGCAGATAGAGCCACATGCTGTACCTCATGTAGTATACTGTAGAGTTGCAGAATATTATGTAGCAAATCATGGGGGCAGATGTAATATTGGGTCTGAAGATGATGACAATGAGGAATATCAGTGTAGAAGGAAGATACTGCAGCAGGAGATAGTAGATGATATTAACATAGCTACATGGTACACATCTTGATCCAATGGAGTATATTGAAGGTCCAGTGTTGTTAGTACATCTCCCACACAGTGGTTCAGTCACCTCTCGACTGAGGTTACCACACACCACACTATTCAACTCACTCACATTATCAGGCAGAGGAAACAGTCCATTCTCTTCCAGGGAATCAGATGGGAGTACAAAGGGACACCAGCTAGAACCAACTCTCTCAATGTCTGAATAATAGAAAGCACAGGAGCCTTGAGGGAGGAAGGACCTCTGGTTTCTCTGGTCACAGACTATGTTATATTGATTGGTGTCATCGTCACATACACAGCAGCCAGCAGAGTCAGTAGTATTCACCCATTCAAACATAGGTGGACAATCTTTGTCACTGTAGCTCCTAGGGGCTGCAACAATCACCAGAATCACTACTACCACAACTACACCCATTCCTCTCATGACTAACTACTCATGTCTCTGTCTGAGCTCGTTTCAGCCTAATATACCAGGGTTATTCTTAAATCAGAGGCATACAAAGTATACACTCACAAATACTCACAATTGTATGTATAAACCTATGCATTGGTATATGAATTGAAAATGTGTTTTGATGCCATAGAACAATGTTTTCAGGGTAGATATAGTGAAAACCCCTTTAGAGAGACTCACTGAATGTTTTTTTTGCTTGTGTTTCTCTCTGCTGGATAGCAGTTTTCCCCTTTTAATATATACTTTCCTAATTTCTTGGTATCCTCAAAATGCTATGAAACTCTGTTGCAGTGTTCAGTGGAGATGCAGCAGATACTGAGACTGGCTCTTCGTGATGGTGACGAATGGGTCAGACTGTTTGCAACTATTCTAGCTCCCTTCCCTCATTCCCAGTCCATTGACGTGGAACCATGTACTGAGGGTAACATGGAGGGAGTTCAGGACGAAGTAGCTGAAGCATGTATGCCTAATGTTTGTAGGCTAACATAGTATACATGATACAGAGGTTCCTCTTCCAGTACCATTTTATGTGTCCAGTAGCTGGACTTAAACTAAGTGTAGCATTATGTAAGGGCTGAATTTAGAGATGTTACTAAAGATAGAACAAAACCAATTATATTATTGGATACAGTGAAAGAATGCAATTTCGTTCCACTTGAATAAAATTTAGTTTTTATAATACTGCTACACTGCTTTTTAACTTGACATCCACTAGATTACATGTTTTCTGGTCTGGTCTGGTCTTTCTGGTGTTAGAAAAACCGATATAAACTATTGTGATCCCAGTGTTGCAGTACCTCTATAGCTAGCTGCATTCAGTTTCCAAACCGTCCATCTGTATACACAATACTTCAGATAGATTTATGTGTACAATCAATGTAAGGTTAGCAAGACGGTTAAAATATTTTCAGTATCACTCAAGAATGACTGTTCGTTCATTCCACACGAGTTTGCCTGTCTCAATCATTCCGTACTGGCCGCTGCTCATAACTATACTCCGCCCACTGGCCACACCCACTTTACACTGAGACAACAGCCACAGGCCTCGGTCCAACTCAGAAATGAAATACTCCATAAAGGTCAGTACAAGCAATTGCTTTGGAACCAATGAATAAGGGACACTTTGGGAGTAACACAACCGTGTCCTATATAGAGAGGCTGTCCCTATCCTGGATATTTAAGAGTTTACGAAGGGATAGAAGCAGTGTCTCTTATAAAGAGGATGTCCCTTTCTCAGATGGACCTTTACTGGAAGTTCCACTGTACATTGCAAATTAAAAAATATTGAAATAGTACATTAATTAACTGTGTTATTTTATTGTATATAGCTGAAATGGATTTTGCTCAAACTGGATCACTGGTCAAAGACAGACATCTTCTGCAGAGGCAAATGTCAGCTACTGGTTAGTAATTATTATGTACATGTGGAGTCAAACTACACTTTAAAGTGACACCTCCAGAACTTAGAAAAAAGGATTCATTAATTAATGGCCTAAGAGCTACTCTCTTCTCCTACTAGCATTTTCAGCATCTAAAGTGAGAACATAGGTCTTAAAAGTGTTTTTTCCAAAATCATATTGTAGTGCTGTTGTAATGTTTATTTCTTGTTTCTAGGTTCCAATCCGTTTGTGTCCACGTCCCGTTCCAGTAGCAGTCGGAAGTCGGTCCCTATTCCAGGTCACACTACCTCTCGTGTACAGAGAGAGAGAGGGACCAAGGTCTGTGGTATCTATCCAGAACTGACAGTAGTGTTTATATTCAGTTTCAATTTTGACATCCTTTGTTTTTCAGTTGTTGGACATCAATGAAGTTCCCCTCAATTTCAAGAGAAAAAGAAAGGCCGCAGCAGGTGAGAAATATTATCATTGTCTCACTGAGTGGTTTATTTTCATCGAGTCATGAAATGTTTTTTGTTTGGTCACAAACTGTTTCATAAGAAGCAACTAAGTCTACTTCTTTACAAAGCTCTCATTCTCCGTTGGATTTCCCCTCAATGCTTTATAATACATTTGTATATTATGTACTGCAGCATCAGGATAAAAACACTACTACAAGTGTGCATGACTTTTGTGGTGGGGCACATGTATCTACTTTTTAATGTTTATGTATGCTCGCTTTGAAAGGTATTGTCTGTTAGTGTTGTTATTTTTTCATTGGCCAGTTACTATATACATAGGTCAGGTTTTTTCGAGGGGTAACTACTTTCGTGCAAATTTAGCTATTTTATGGTTATGTTGTTTTATGTTTAACATCACACCTGTTTCAACTGGTATATTTGGATGCAGACAGTTAGCCTTTCCGCAATGCAAACTAAACAAAAGTTGATATTGTTACCCCTCTCATTATGGTATACATACACACTTCTACGTATAGTATGAAAAAGCTATGTAAATACATCTTTTAAAGGGTTCAGTATATATAGTGTGTGTTATGTGAAAACGTGACATGGTTCCTGTTTGGTTGGGAAAACAAATATGAAGTATTGTTAAAATAACATTTGAAGTCATTTTTATTATTAGTCTCGTGGAGTATATTCCCCATGATCAAACTAGCCATCTCATAATGCATGAATATCTGAATATCCATACTTTACACAGTTGACTTCATTGTGAATTTCCTTTGAAGTGTGTACTTTGGAGTTTTACCTTCTGAGCAGCTGAATAGTCTCCGTAGCTCAGACACTTAGAGCATAATATAATTGGCACGAACTACCGCTGCCTTGTGAGCTAACCTGGATAGTTCAGTCAGTATATAGATGTATAGACTGTTCACCTGGAGGGTATATATAATGTAGTAGGTTAGAGTCCTTCTAGACTTTTGGATAAAGAGTAGCTGTCTTGACTTGAGTGTAGTTGTATTGTGACGTAGGAACTTGTTTCCTCATTGTGATTCTAATGAGGCTACGTCATCATGTTATAACACTACCACTTCAGCCAAATTCACAATATTATATGCACAAGGGGGAATAACA
>JAODVQ020056493.1:0-18833 GCA_025400075.2 Phenganax stokvisi
TTTTCCTGTGGACTTAACTAGATGGAATATGGAGCAACCTGATGTCAGGGCAGCCAAGGATAATGGGCCGGGCCGCGGGACGTGCTGCTTGCGTGTGCTAGCCACTCTTCTTGAGCTATGTGGTCGAGGTGTCCCTTGCCGAGGTTGATTCTGACATCTACTTCCCCAGCAATCCGTTCGCGCATTGCATTGGCATAGGTTTCTTCTCCAGCGCTACAAGAGATTAGAACCTTTTTCGCGTCGATATGTCCAGCTAAAGACATAGGCTCGAAGTTGGCAAGGGTGCTTCTAGCTTGTTCCCAATCATTTGGATTGCTGCGTTTGAAATCGTTGAACTCTGCCAACGGATAGTCGGGTTTGCCCTGAAGCCTTTTGTCGAGATCGGCGAACATGAATCCACCGCTCTGAAGCGAGTTGACGTTGGAAGTGAATGCTGCGGTCAGCCATGCCAAGTCTCCGCCTGCGATGCCGAGACGTTCTCTATCGAGGTTAGGTTGCCGAAGCAGTGTTTCTACAGCCGTGATGCAGTCTGCAACGATGTCGCCCCATACGTATGCGTCTTCTCCGGGCAGCCCGTCGGTGAGAAGTCCGGGGTAGGCGGCGCTGTAGAGGGAGTTGGAGAGCCGTTGCCCGCGATGACAAAGTGCCATTGTGGCGTAGCGCGTTCTGCGCGAGAAACTCGGAACTGATACAACGCTTCCGTATCCTGGCGCCTGGAAGAGCGGTATGTGCGGCCCGTCGGTTTTGGGTATGTGCAGGTACGCGTAAAGCGGGTAGTCGCCGACGCCGTTGAAGCGCATCGAATATGCGGTTGAAGTTTCGTTGCTGCGGATCGGGAGGTCTTCTATTGAGACGTCTCCGTCGGCGGCGTTGCGGGCGGCTTCGATTCTTGTCGGCCAGTAGTCGTTCATCTAGTCTTCCTCTCGATCTCTCAGCTATGAGCCGGTTGCAGATGCTCAGCCATGAACGCCATCAGCGCCTTGTTGTGCCCCACTCCGCTGCCTGCGTCGTGCGCGCAGTCTTCGTATGTGTATAGCCTTTTGTCGACGCTTCCGATCTCGTTGAAGACGGCGAAGCCAGTTTCGGGAGGGCATACATCGTCCATCAGACCGATGTTGACGATGATTGGGCAGGTGATACTGTTTGCGAAGTTGTGTATGTCGTGCAGATCCAGAGTGTCTCTCACGGCACTCGCTCTATCGGGATGGAGGCGCAGATAGTCGTTGATCTCTTCGTATGGATATGAGCGCGTCAGAGATGCCGCGTCCATCATGGAGCATAGGTAGGGGGCTCCTGCGGAGGCGCATCGAACGTCATCCGCTCGGAGAGAGGAGACCAGAAGAGTAAGGGCCCCGCCCTGGCTGCTGCCTTGGACTCCTATGCGGGAGGAATCTACTTCATCCAACCCGCTGAGAAAGTCGAATGCGCGCAATGCATCCATGTAGAAGCCTCGATAGCCGTACTGGGTGCGTTTGTGGATGTTGTGCGTGAGAAGCCCTGGATATCCGGGGTTGAAAACTGAGTTGCTTCGCAGCTTGTTCCTAGGCGCGGCCGAAAAGGCGGCGTATCCGATAGCCGCCAAGTCGGTCGGCAGTTTGGGTTCGCTGACATATCCGGGAACGAAAAGGTAGCCGGGAAGCTTGCCATTGAAGTTCCTCGGCCTGCAGTACCAGCCGGCGATTTCCAAGCCGCCGTAGCTGTCGTAGCGTGCCTCGAAGACTTCCACCTCTTCGTTCGATCTCATGGGCGCTGGCTCGAGGCGCGGGTTCAGCGGCACTTCGACGGTTGCGGATTCTGTTTCCCGCCAGTACTCGTCGAAATCATCGGGTCGGCGAACCGAAGATACGAATCTGGAGGGGTCTCTTCGATTCATCTAAACATCCTTGCAGATTCAGATTTACATTCACACTGATCAGCGATCTGGGTGCGACTGGGTGAAGTATAGACGAATCGAAGCTAAGGCTCAGCGTCAGAGTTGAGTTTGTGACGCGTGACTGAATCGCCGCCGCTGCTGTAGTGTCGCGACATCATCCAGGCCGGTATGAGAGCGAGAGCGGATGCCAATGATGCGTACAGGGCGAAATTGGAGAATACTTCAAGTCCTGCTTTGGCGCCAGCGTCTAAGTCTTGGATCAGTTCGTTGAGGCCGGGCGCGGTGGCGAGAAACTGGTCGGTGCCGAGTGAAGCAATGACGGCGAGGCCGGCAGTCATGCCGATGTTGCGAGAGAGCGTGAGGACGCCGGCGCCGATGCCGCGATCGTTTTCAGATATTCGCCATAGCGCGTTTTCGGCTATCGGAGCGATTACCAATCCGAAACCGGCGCCGATCAATACGAGGTGGAGGGTGATGGCCGGTTCGGCAATGTCCAGGTCCCATCTTGAGAGCATCCAGTATCCGAGAGCGGTGAGCGCCAAGCCTGCCATCGTGGGGATGCGGGTGCCGAAGCGCTGAGTGATGAAGCCGCCGATCAGCGCCGCGATTCCAATGGAGATGGTCATCCGAAGCAGCCACAATCCCGATTCAAGTGCGGGCAGTTCGTATATTGTTCCGGCCATCAGGGGAACCGAGACCAATCCAATCATCAAGGCTGCGCCTACTAGAAAGTGCGCGCCGTTGGCCCACATGAAATCCTTCATCTGGAACAGCGCCTTCGGCACGGCGCGTTCATGAGTGCCGACGAAGCGCATAAGTCGATTTCCGATTGTGCCGGTAGGAGGCGCGGTGTGGTCGTGAATAAAGCCGATGCGGATGGCTAATACGGCGACCATGAATACGGAAGAAGCCAAGAAAGCGATCATCAGGATGTCGGGTTCCGAGATCCGGAAGAGCCCGAGAGTAAGCATGGTGAGAGCTAACCCGAACACGAGACCTCCAATCCAGTCGACTTCGACGCGGTGCGAAGTTCCTTTGGGCATGCGTGCCAGTGCGACGATGGCGATCAGAGCCAACGGAATGTTGAGCCAAAATGCCCACTCCCATCCGATCCAATCGGCCACTGCGCCTCCCCAAACGGGTCCTATGACGCCGCCCGCTTCGGCGCTGGCCCCCACCATGCCGTATGCGGCGGCGCGACGCCACGGATCAACAAGCTCTCCGGCGGCTGAAAGCGAAATAGGGATCACTGCTCCGGCCCCGAGCGACTGAACCACTCTTGAGGCGATCATCCATCGGTAGGAGTTGAACTCGAAGAGTGAAGGGGAATCTGACTCTGCCGGCAGTGAAGGGCTGATGCTGACTCCAATCGAACCGATCATGAAGACGATCAAGGCGATCAGGAACGCTTTGCGGTATCCCCACCTGTCGGTGACGCGACCCATGAGGGGCATGGTTGCGGAGTACCCGATTAGAAACGCAATGACTAGCCAAGAGGCGCGATCGATCTCGGTAGCAGGTATCTTGAGGCTCTGCAAAATGTCGGGCAGTATAGTGACGACAACAGTCTGATCGTCGGCAGCGATGAACACCCCGTAACACAGGGGTATGAAAATAAGGTATGGCGAGAAGCCTCGCGTTAGACTCTTCAAGTCTCTTCCCTGCGAACCTTACTGGGTCGAGGCGGTCTGAGGCACTTGAATGTCGAAGTCCTCTCCGTAGCGACTGATCTCGATGATTCTGACTGTTTTATCGGAGTCGTTGATCTGCAATGAGCCTGTGATACGTGCGTTCTTGAGCTCGAAGGTTTCTCTATCGATCACAACTTCGGCATCGCCCGATGAACCTTCTACCAAATCGCCCAGCATCGTTGAAAGGGATTCGGCTGATATGCGGGCTTCTAATCTAAAGTCCTCGCCGCCGCTGGGGTCGGATGTGAATGCAGGATCGATCAGTCCTGCGACGATGCTCCTTACGGCTGCGATCGGCTTTAGGAAGCCGATAGGGTTCTGATCCTCCTCGAGAAGCTCCCAGACGCCAGTGAGCGGATTGGTGAGCCAAGTGTCCTTTCCGATCAGAATCGCTTCCACCTCTACGTAGACTCTGCCGATGTTGGCTTCGGCATCGACGTGCAGGGCATTCTCGGTGACTTCGCCTTCGACCTTAAGCAGCTGCAAACCGCCGAGAGCCTCGGTGGATCCGTTTTCATGACTGAGTACGAAATAGATACTTCCAGCTTGGTTCAAAGCCTTTTCAGCATTGATCAAGACTTCGTCCACCGTGATTGATATTGGAGTAGGGGTTGGCGTTGGAGTAGGGGTTGGCGTTGGCGTTGAAGTCGATACAGCCGTAGGTTGCGTTGTGGCAGTGGCGACGGGGGTAGCAGAATCTGGGGTCGGAGGGGCTTCCTGGTTGCAGGCGACCATGAGCAGGGCGGTAACGAAACCTGAAATGAAGAGACTTTGAAGCGGTTTCATTAGACGGGCATTACAGATTGAAGAGGTTGAGTGTTGACAATCGCATCATTCTGATCATGTTGGCGGCGATATCAGACATATGCTAGCCCAATTGGAGGATCCTACCAAGCCTAAGGCCACCCCGACCTAAGGTTACCCTGTTTCCTTCCCTATTCTCTGAGAGAGATCGGCAAAACGGCTCTCCATCCCAATCCTTAGATCAGGAACCGCGCGGAGCAAGGTTATGCTCAGGTTCGCAGCAGACTTGCGTGATCGCATTGCACGAGAGTGGCTGCAACGCTGGCAGACAGTCAAGATGCGAGTTTTTCGGCTGGTGTGAGGAAGAGTCCCGATCCCGGGCGGTTTGAGCCAGGCTGGAGGAGGCTTTACTGAAGCCGATATCGATTGGCGGGTTCGGCCAGTTGGGGATTTGGCGGTTCACCGACTTTTTCGCGGGTGATGTGTGCGCCGTCGTAAGAGCTCAAGGGCGATGAGATTTGGAACAGGACGGTGCAGTATCCTGCTTCGTTCAAGTCGAATGATGCTGCATATTCAGCGCCGTCATCTCTGATCAGATAGAGGCGGTACTCCTCTCCGGGGGGCGCCTGTGCCATGCCGCCCACCAACAATGCGGCGAGAGGTCGGCTGCGATGTTCCAAGAGGTGTATATAGGCGCCTTCGTCGGTGCTGGCGTCGGGCAGCCAGGAGGGAGTCTGATACTCGTTCCTGAGAGTGGCGTAGGTGAGGCTTATCTGATCATTTACCGATGCTCTCAGAGCATCGTTGATCATAGTAAGCTCTTCTATCTTGTTCGACTGCTCAGTTATCCTCTGCTCTGCTTTGACGAGCATGTTTTCGGTGCCGGCCATCTCGTCCATCATCTTGTCGGTGAAAGAGTTGGCGCTGGCGACGCTGCGCTCCATCTCATCGACCTTTCGATTCAGGGATGCATTGTCGGCGCCTAGCTGGAGCGCGAGTATTGCGACGATGAAGAACGACGCCACAGATGTGGCCAGTGCGATACGACCTGACGTGAATGTAGATGCGATTCGGTCTATGAATCCCGGTGCGGCGTATTGGGTAGCTGATTGAGGCGTCACGACCTGCTCGATGTGATTTATCAGAGCCGAGTATACGGGCGCCTTGGACATTTCGTAAGCTTCGTCGGCGATGCCATCCAGCAACTTTGCCCGTAATCTCTTTGGAGGAGTTTCTTGCCCCATCCGCATGGTCATCTGAGCGACCGTATCGAGCATTTCCTCGAGTTCGGCTTGTAGCGCCAGATCGTCGACAACCAAATCGTCGATCTTTTGTCGTTGCTCTGGTTCGAGGGCGCCTAGGGCGTATGCCGCCAAGTCGGATGCGATTTCATCGTTTGCGCCATTGGCGGTTTCTTGTTGTGCGGAGTTCATCCCTGTCCGTAAATTTCTTCCTGAAGGGCTTTTCGAAGCTTGTTGAGGGCGAGCCGCATCCTAGTTTTTACAGTGCCGAGGGGCTGTCCGGTTTTCTGGGCGATTTCAGATTGTGTGTATCCCTTGAAGTATGAGAGTTCTACCACCTCTCTCTGAGGCGGCGGCAAAACTTCGAGGGCCAACCTTACCTGTTCGTATTCAGAGTTTGCTACTGCAGCATCGGGCGGTGAGATAGATGGCGACTCGAGGTCGTAGTGGTCGGCTATGTCGTCGCTGTATCGGCTCTTGTCGCGCCGCATTTTCCGCAGTTCGTCGATAGTGCGGTTGTGTGCAATGCGGAACAGCCAAGTGGTGAATTTGCCTTTGTCAGGCGCATAGCTGGTGCCCCGCCTCCAGACTCTCATGAATACGTCTTGGGTCACTTCTTCGGACTTGACGGCATCGTTCAGCATCCTAACCGACAGGCCGAATACGCGTCGGCCGTATCTGTCGTATAGCGCGGCAAGAGCGTCGCGGTTCTTATCCGCGATCTCAGCCAGCAACTCTTGATCAGTCAGTTCTTGATAGCTGATCGTCTCGCTCATATCGAACTCGCCAAAATCTTCATTCTCGAATATCAGCCGTCAAATGTGTAACGGCGATTTACCACTAGATACGGAAGAAAGGTATCTCGTGGATTTGCGCGGGGTCGATATCTTGTTTTGATTCTGCGAGTGGCTTCAGAAGTTCAAGCGCATTAATCTGCAGCGAGGGATCGACGTCGGGCGGCATGAGTTGCACCATTTGGGAGAGAGTTTGGTAAGCCTCTCTAGCCTGTCCGGATTTGCCTTGCAGTTGGGCGATGTCTCCGATGTTCCGCCAGTTTCGCGGCATCAAAACTTGGATGCGTTCGCCGGCGGATATGGCTTTTACAAGATCGCCGGCCTCTGTATGGATGATCTTCATGTTGTTGAGCAAACGTGCCAAGATAAAGCGATTGTCTGCTTTAGGAAGGTAGGTGCGCTCCAAAAGATCTAGTTTCTCGGGATCATGTGTTGGCGTCGCACGGTCGCGCATCTGGAGTTGGAGACACTCCCAGCGGCTGTATAAGCGTCCCTTGTTGAACGGATCTACGAATATGAGGGAGGCGTCTGTGCCAGTGGAGACTATGAAATGTCCGGCCATATTGACGCCTTGGAAGTGAACTCCGACTCGCCTTCCCACCTCCATGTAGATGATCGACAAGGTGATGGGTATGCCTAGCTTGCGGTCCAGAACTTTGTTGAGATGACTGTTGCGGATGTCGTAATAGTTGCCAGAGTTGCCCGCAAAACCGATCTCTTTGAAAAGCAGATCATTGATGGAGTAAATCGTGTCGTAGAAAGAGTGGCGGTTAGACAGTCTGGGACGCAGCATCTCGGCGATGCCGCTCAACTTGCCCATGTACTCGACCACGTCTAGCGAGTCGTCTTCTTCGGCAGCCACGTAGAGGGATGCCAAGGCTAGGTTTATTTGATCCGCGGGGCGTGAAACTAATCTAGCGAAACACTCTCTTGGATTCAGCGAAGGAGTTCCCATCGAAACCTTGCGACATTAAAAATTCAGGGTTTCAATAATCTTAACGGCATTCTAATGGCGCAGCACCGCAACTGCAATCATGCAGGTCAGGGAAGGAGCGGTTGATATAATCTTCGCCAAGCGCTGGGGAGCTCGGAGCGGCCGGGCTGAGAGGGCGGACTTCACTCTGCCGACCCGATGAACCTGAACTGGATAATGCCAGCGATAGGGAAAGATCTTCGGATGCGATCAAGACCAGAATTCTTTCTAGCCAAGCCATCGCATCGTTCTTTGCCAGAATCTGTTGGGAAGCAAGCGTGCGGAGGTGTTGATTGACGGTAGATTACAAAGGCGGACGGACTACTGGCGAGCAGCCTGTGCTGAGAGTGGATGGGGTTTCAAAGTCTTTTGAAGTTTCCGATGCTGAGCGAGTTGATGCCATTTGGGATATTTCTCTAGATGTGGCAAGAGGAGAGTTTGTGGCTATCGTCGGTCCGAGTGGTTGTGGCAAAAGCACCTTGCTGAACATAATCGCCGGTCTCTTGGATCCGGATGTCGGTTCTGTGGGCATCAATGGAGACTTTGTGTCTGCGCGTCTGGGCGATGTGGCGTACATGCATCAACTGGACCTGCTGCTTCCTTGGAGAACGGTCATGTCTAACGCCATTCTGGGGCTTGAGGTAGCGGGGGTGGCTAAGAGCGAGGCTGAGGAGACCGCAAGGGATTTGGCGAGACGGTTTGGGATCGACGACTTTCTGCATCACTACCCGGCGAGTCTCTCAGGAGGGATGCGTCAACGCGTGGCGCTGTTGAGGGCGGTGCTGCCTGAACGGGAGACTCTGCTGCTGGACGAGCCGTTCAAAGCGTTAGACGCCATCACGAGATCTGAGCTGCAGAGATGGCTTTCTGATGTTCTGGACAGATCGCGCCGCGCCACGGTGATGGTGACGCATGATGTCGAAGAGGCGCTGATGCTCGGGGACCGAGTGATGGTGATGTCAGCCCGCCCCGGCAGGATAGTGATGGAAGTGGAGGTCGATCTGCCGCGTCCCAGACCTCAGGATGTGGTCGCAGACGGACTTTTCGTTGATTTGAAGTGGCAGTTGCTCTCGACCTTGAGCGAGTTTTCATCTGCCTGATCGCCGCGTACCAATGACTGCAAAGAATCAGCCCACCGATACCGCCGAGTCTCACAGGATTCAGAGCCAAGGCGTGGGATCAAAATCCAACACAACCGTAGGCATGCAAATACGGGGCTTTATGAGGGCCTGGGGCTCAGCCATGCTTTTAGCAGCTCTTGGATTAGTTTTATGGGAGGTGTTGGTCCGGGCATTGGATGTACAGACTTGGCTCTTGCCCCCGGTCTCGCTGATTCTTGCCGAGATGGCTGACAAGCCCACTTTGTTTCTGCGCCACGCCTCGGTTACGGCACAAGAGATTCTGATCGGTTTCGCAGTTTCGGCGTCTTTCTCGTGTGCCGTGGCGACGATGATGTTTTGGTCGAGGCTGTTGGAGCGATCGGTATATCCGTTTCTGATCGCTTCTCAAACGGTGCCGGTCTTCACTTTGGCGCCGATGTTGCTCATCTGGGCCGGCACGGGAATGGCGCCGAAGGTGATTATCGTGGTGCTTTTCACATTCTTCCCGATCACAATCAACCTGATGACAGGATTCAAGTCTGTGGATCCTGAGATGGTGTCGATGTTCAGGACTCTTGGCGCCTCTCGCAGACAGATGTTCATGAAACTGCACGTCCCGTCGGCGCTGCCGTTCTTGTTCGCGGGACTTAAAGTTGCGGCGGTGGTTTCGGTGATCGGCGCAGTGATAGGAGAGTGGATAGGCGCCGCGTCTGGTCTTGGTTGGCTGATCAAGACCTCGACACCCAAGTTTCAGACTGAGCTGGTTTTCGCGGCAATATTCACTTTGTCGATAATGGCGGCGATCATGTTTATTGCAATAGCATTGCTACAAGCGTATCTGCTCAGAAACTACCCTGGAAGTGGTTCGCAAGCAGGAAGATCATGGTGGTTAGTGTGGTTTACGTTGTAGGGGAGTGGATAGGCGCCGCGTCTGGTCTTGGCTGGCTGATCAAGACCTCGACGCCCAAGTTTCAGACGGAGCTAGTTTTCGCGGCAATATTCACTTTGTCGATAATGGCGGCGATCATGTTTATTGCAATAGCATTGCTACAAGCGTATCTACTCAGAAACTATCCTGGAAGCAATTCCCAAGGAGGAGTGTTTTGAAACTTATCCTCGGCTTGTCTTTAACAACTCTGCTCGTGCTGGCGTTCGTCGTTGGATGCGTAGAATCTGTGGAGGATGAGACAGTATCTGTTGAACTAGACTGGTCGCCGCCCAACGCCAACCATTCGGGTATCTACATCGCAATCGATCAAGGCTACTTCGAAGAAGAGAACCTCAATGTAGATGTAAGCGTTCCAGCGGATGCTGCGGCAATAGCTCAGCTGGTAGGGTCCGGTCAGCGAGACTTCGGCATCTTCTACCAGACCGATACGACTCTGGCACGCGCCGCTGGAGTGCCGGTAGTGGCGGTCCGTGCCATTGTGCAGCGCCCGGTCAACTCGTTGATGGCTCTCAAATCATCTGGCATCACTCGCCCTGGCGATCTGAGAGGCAAGAAGGTGGGCTACCCAGGCATCGAGTGGGACGAACTGATGCTGGCTGCGATGCTAGAAGCCGACGGACTTACTCTCGACGACGTGGAACTGCATGATGTGGGCTACGCGCTGTCGCAGGTGTTGGCGGCTGGCACTATGGACGCAGTTATCGGGGCCTATTGGTCTTACGAATCATTTGTCTTGGAAGACATGGGGCACCCGGTCGAGATCATCTATCCGGAAGACTACGGAGTGCCGCGCTACTACGAGATGATGCTAATCACTTCAGACAGGATGATTGAGGAGAAGCCGGATGTTGTGAGGCGCTTCGTGCGTGCGTTCACGAAAGGCTACGAGTACGGCGCGGAGAATCCTCAGGGAGCGATAGACATCTTGGTGAAGTTGAATGAAGATTCAATCGATGAGTTGAGCGAATCGCTGGACCGTCGAGGCATCGAACTGTTGGTGCCAGCATGGCTCGATAGCCACGATGGCAAGTTCGGCACGTTGTCGGAAGAGCAGTGGAACTCGGTGGGCGACTACATGAAGAGTCGGGACCTGATTCCGCAGAACTTCGACGTATCAGATGCTTGGACGGACGAGTTTTATGAGTGAGGAGACGTAAATAACTCAGAAAACGAAACACTAAACCAGCAATAGTCGCTACAAAATCAGGCAGCGATGCTGAGGATGGTGTTTTGCTCTATTTGCGTGCGTCAATCCAGCGTTTCAGCGATTTTTGACTTTCTTGGTATGGTCTCCCGGCGAGAAGCCCTTCCACGCTGATATCCTCGTCCAAATCGGGCCAATGGATGCCTTCTCCATTGCCGATCAGCCTCCAATTTGATCGTTCTACTGACGAGGCGTGTGCCAGCCGTGGATACCACGCCATAGGAACAGAAATGCTCCGCCCATCAGACAACTCCACGGTGAGGGCGTCTTCGGTCACATCTACCCTCTCGGCATCTGGAACGTTAAGTTCAACTGTGGAAAAACTCATCCCATGCCTCCATGGGAAAATCCTGATTCTTCTCTATTATCGCTGCGATTTGGCGAATTTCACTCGCTCTTAAGCCACCGCTATTCTGAAATCTCACGAGATTCAACCAAAACTTGGCGACCCTGCTGTCTCGTTCAATGTGGATATGCTGAGGCTCAACACCGTCGCCGGCATAGAAGAAAAAGCGATAGGGGCCATCTCTCAGAACTGTCGGCACTAGTCAGCGGATTTGTACAGAATAGATAACTTAGTAAATCTGACGGTTATCTGAGTATTCTCAATACATCCGTGGCGGATATGCGAGATGCCCTTGCATTCCAGTGTTCTCGACTTTGTAGACGTAGCCGGTGGCGAAGGTTACGAAGAGCACGTCTAGGTTGGCTCCGCCGAACGTGCAGTTGGTAGGCCCGTCTTGAGGGGCGCGGTGAGTGGCTCGCACCAAGCCCGAAGGCTCGAAGATATAGATCATCGGGCCGGGTCCGGCCGCCTTGTGTCCGGCGGTTGCGACGATCTGCCCCTGAGTGTTCAGCGTCATGCCATCTACTCCGCGTCCGCCTCCGAAATTGAAGAGAACAGAGTAGTCGCCAAGCGTTCCGTCTTCGTTGACGGGATATGCGCGCAGTTCGCGTCTCAGCGCGGTGTCCGGAGGGCTCTCGGCGACATATAGAGTCTTCTGATCGACTGAGAGCAAAACGCCGTTGGGTCTCTTGGTATCGAATGTGACGCGTTTGAGGGTCCAGTTGCCGCCGAAGACGTGTTCAGCCAGATAGACGGCCTCGTGTTCCAAGTTGTTGGGATTGGCTGAGTAGTTCGGATCCGAGAAGTAGATTCTGCCGCTGGAATCTATGGCTAGATCGTTGGGCATGTTGAGCGTCGCACCTTCCAGATTGTCTGCGACAATCGTGGGCGCCTCGTCGGGCGCGTGCGTGTTGATTTCGACCACGCGGTTGCCAGCGCCTTCGCAGGCGAAGAGTCTGCCGGAACGGTCGAACTGCATTCCATTGGCTTGGTTGGTGTTGCTGCGCCAGATCGTGTTCTTGCCGGTTGCCGCGTCCCATCGCCATGTGAGCGATGCCGCACAGTGCGAGTAGAGAAGTCCGCTGCCGTCCCAGATCGGGCCTTCAGTCAGGGAGTCTTGATGGGCGATCTCTTCCCAAACCCAGGTGTCGTTCATTTGATTACCAGCCTTGGCTATCGGAATGTATGTTCAGAAACGTGTGTGAAAAACGAAGCGCCGAGTCAGTTGGGGTAGAGCAAGAAACCAGTCATACCGGTGTTGCGCGCCACTAGGCAGTGTCCCTCGATGGAAGAGACATAAAGGTCTTGACCTACAAATGTGCAGTTGGTGGGACGTTGCGCCGGAGTCAGGTGCTGCTCCACGATTCTGCCGTCTGGCTCGAATATGGTGATGTTGCCTCCGGGTCCGGAGACCTCGAATCCGGTGCATGCCACTATGTGTCCGTCTGAACTCAAGGTCATGCCGTCGATTCCACGGTGGGCTCCGAAGTCGTGAAGGATTGTTGGCTCTCCGAGTGAGCCATCGTCGTTGACGGGGTAGGCGCGCAGGTCTCGACTCTCTTGCGCGCGAAAGTCGCTCTGCGCCACGTAAAGAGTTTTGAAGTCTTTGGAGAACAAGAGTCCGTTGGGTTGCGTAGTGTCGAATGTTCTTCTGATGCACTTCCAGCTGCCGTCTTCTTGAAGTTCGGCGGAGATGATTGCTGAAAAATCAATGCCGACATCTGGGTTGGTGTCTCCGACTCGGTCGGAGAAGTAGATAGATCCCGACGGGGTGATGGCCAAATCGTTGGGACTGTTGAGACGTCTTCCGTCAAGCCTGTCGACGACGGTTGTGAACGTTCCGTCATCGTCGAAACGAACGACCTTGCCGCCTGATCCGGCGCATCCATATAGGTTGCCGTCAGCGTCGAAGTTGAGGCCGTTGACGCCCTCAGTGTGGGTGGCGAAGACATCGACGAGGCCAGATTCGATGTCGAATCTCATGATGCGATTCATGGCGACGTTGCTGTAGAGCATGTGTTCGCCAGTCCAGCAGTTGCCCTCGGTGATCGAACCGATGACTGGGGCGGCATCTTCAAATGTCCAAGGCATAAGTGAACTCCAAACTTTTTAATCGCAACCCAGCTGGTCTGCCAAATCGTGAAAGTCGCGCGCCATAAAGTCGAACGTATGCGCGTCTTCAGGTGGTTCGGTTGGATTAGTATCGCCGTGCTCGATGGGTCGATGTACGAACGCAGTAGCCATTCCGAGGGTTTTGGCGGCATGCAGATCGCCGGTGTGCGCGGCGACCATCATCACTTCATCCATCTGCAATCCTAGGAACCTGGCAGCGTTCTGATACACCTTGGGAGAAGGCTTGTATGCGCCTACTACGTCGGGTGAGAGGATCGCGTCCCAGGGCAGTTCGGCGTATTTCGCCATATTCACCAGCAGTGCGAAGTTGCCGTTTGAGAGAGTCGAGATGGTGAATCTGGACTTCAATCTGGCGAGCCCTGTCGGCGAATCCGGCCATCCGTCTAGCCTGTGCCATGCACGATTCAAATCTTGCTTCTCAGATTCCGACATCAAATCGGCGAGTCCGAATTCTGCAATCAGGTGATCGAGACGTTCTCGATGGATCTGGTCGACCAGCCGCCACTCGCCGATTCCGCGGCTGAGCTCGCCGCAGGCTTTGCTGTAGCCAGCGCGCCATTGGTCGGCGAAATCCCACCAGTTGCGTTCTTGCTCTCCATGTTTTGCAGCTGCCGCAGCGACTTGAGGCGCGATAGAGTTTCGCCAGTCGACTACAGTGCCAAACACATCGAAAGTCAGTGCCTTTATTCGGGAAAGGTCAACCGATCCGACATCGTTCATAACGCTTGCGTATTCTATATGGAAATGGCAGCGACAAAGCATCCGACAGTTCTTACCATCGCGGGCTCCGACTCTGGCGGCGGCGCCGGGATACAGGCAGACCTGAAGACGTTCGCAGCCCTAAGGGTATTTGGAACTTCATCAATCACCGCGATAACTGCTCAGAACACGCTGGGAGTCATATCCGTGGCCGAGGTTCCGACTGAAGTAATCGCCGACCAGATAGAAGCGGTTGCTACAGACATCGGTGTGGACGTTGTCAAGACAGGCATGCTCTCATCCATTGCGATTGTGGAGTGTGTCGCTGAATCGCTGGCGCGGCATCGATTGTCGCCGATAGTGGTGGATCCAGTCATGGTTGCTGCCACCGGCGCGGTTTTGTTGGAGCAAGAGGCAGTGAGAGCGATACGCGAGCTCATGGCGCCAGTTGCCGCAGTGATTACACCGAATGTGCCTGAAGCAGAAGAGTTATTGGAAATCAACATTGAAACGATCGATGACATGGGGGATGCTGCGACGGCTTTGCTGGGCACGGGAGCTGAATGCGCAATTGTCAAGGGCGGGCATCTTGACGATGGCTCCGGCTTCATCACCGATGTGCTTGCTGATAGAGACGGAGTGGAGAGAATGACAATCACGCGCATCGATACGAAGAGCAACCACGGAACTGGATGCACTTTCGCATCGGCGTTGGCTTCTCATCTGGCGCATGGTAAGAGCGCCAGGGAGGCGGCGAGGGCCGCACAGAGCTTCGTGTGGAACGCCATGGCCGCCGCATATCCTTTAGGCGGCGGCAACGGTCCGTTGAACCACATGTTCTCTCTTCCTGACGACGTGGACTAAAGCCAATTCAGATAGGAGTTCAGCAGGATATGGCAATATACATAACCGAATCTCAAGTTGCGGAACTTCTGACTATGGAAGCCGCAATGGAAGCAGTGGAAGAAGCGTTCATAGCGCGCGCCGCTGGAGACGCCATGAATATGCCTCGTAGACGGCTACCGACTGGATCAGGGGCGTACAACTTTATGGCGGCGACGTGGAAGAGCCACAATCTTGCTGGGCACAAGTCGTATGCAGGAGGAGCAGGGGGCATTTCGTTTCACGTGATGCTCTACGACACGTCGGGCAACGGATTGATGGCGGTGTTGGAAGCTAATCGGATGGGACAGATCCGCACCGGCGCGGCTTCAGGCGTGGCGACAAAACACATGGCCAATGACAACCCTGCGATGACGGTTGGCGTGATAGGCAGCGGATATCAGGCCGAGACTCAACTCGAAGCGGTGACCCAAGCCCGGAACGTAGCCAGCGCGAAGGTTTACAGCCGCTCGAAAGAGAATCGCAACAGCTACGCTGAACGCATGTCTGAGCGTCTCGGCATCCAGGTTGCACCAGTGGATTCCCCTCAAGATGCGACAGAGTCGGACATCGTGGCGACAATCACTTCGTCAGTCGAGCCGGTACTGCTGGGCGACTGGGTTCAGCCCGGGACACACATCAACGCTGCTGGCAACAACTCTTGGATGAAGCGTGAGCTTGATACTAAGGCCGTGACGATGTCCGACATTGTAGCGGTCGATGATTTGGAACAGGCCAAGTTCGAGTGTGGCGAGTTGATGCGCGCCGCCGAGACTGGACGCTTTTCATGGGACAGTGCCATCCCGATTCACGACATACTAGGTGGCGAACGATCTGGGCGAGACGACGAATCTCAAATCACTTTGTTCGAATCTCAGGGAATTGCGCTCGAGGACATAGCTGTGTGCGAGCGCATCGTGAAAATGGCGAAAGAGCAGGGCGTGGGCACGGCGCTCTAGCGAGTTCTATCTATGGCGCCGACGGGAAACTTCAGTTTGCCCTTGAAGCAGCAAGCTGAGATAGCATGACTTCCAAACCGCCTGTATTTCGATTGGATAAGCGCGATGGCATTAGATTTCCTCCACTTGCCTGAAGAAGAATCTGTCAGAGTCCCGCATACAGCGATTCATGCCCAGATGGTTTCTTTGTTAGAAGCCGGTGGCGTCCTTCCTGAGCATGCGAGGATTACCGCCGACGCGCTGACGCTAGCCAGTCTGCGCGGTGTCGACACACACGGCGTCCACAACATCAATCGCTACACAGAGGCGGTGCTGGACGGCACCTTCAAATCGCCTCAGGACATCAAGGTACTATCAGAGTCGGATACTACCGCGTTGTTGACTTGCGACTGGGGGCTTGGGTTTCCTGCCGCGCACAAAGGCATGGAGATCGCCATGGATAAGGCTGCCAAGCATGGAGTCGGCATGTCCACGATCCGCGACGGGCATCATATCGGGATGGTCGGCTACTACGCGATGCTTGCGCTTGAACGCGAGATGATAGGCATGGCGATGACCAACGCTGGCCCGGCGGCGAGACCAGCTTTGGGCCGACGAGCTATGCTCGGAACGAATCCGATTGCCTTCGCTGCACCGGCCGGGGAAGAGAACGACTTCGTTTTCGACGCTGCGATGTCAACAGTCGCCAGCGGCAAGATCGGGCTGGCCAGGAGGCTTGGCGTTCCGATTCCCGAGGGGTGGGCCGTAGGTGCCGAAGGCGAGCCACTGGCCTATCCTCCCCCTGATAGGGGTGAGCACTGGGCGCAAAACCCTCTCGGCAACACTAGAGAGCAGGGCGCCCACAAGGGTTACGGATTGGCGGTGATAGTAGATATTCTTTGCGGAGTGTTGTCGGGAGGCGGTTACAGCGCATCCATACCAGGGGGGAACAACATGTCGTGGACGATGGCGATAGACATCGCATCGTTCCGTCCTGTCGATGAGTTCAAGGAGATGATGGATGCGATGATCCGCGATCTGCATGCCACTCCCACCGAGCCAGGGGCAGACAAGGTTCTGGTGGCAGGCGATCCCGAGGAAGAAGCCACAGCTGACCGTAAGTCCAACGGGATACCCATATTGGAGACGCAGTACGAAGAGATACGTTCGCTGGCGGTCAGACTAGGCGTAGAGGTGGTGATTTAGCCTGAGGCGCGGCTCTGTATAGAAGCCGACGCGCTTTTCAGCCTTGTGTGAATCGTCATGACTTGCCGTACTCGGCGCCTTCATCCGCCAAAACCGAGGCCTGCTGCCTGAAGACCGGCTTTATGGCGCTGGTGTCGGTGGTGGCGCGTGCGATGTCCAGATCGTAGATTCTCTGGAGATTGAGCCAGCTGTCGGCGGTCATGCCGAGGGCCTTGCCGATGCGCAGCGCGGTGTCCGGGGTGATAGATCGCTTGCCCTGGACGATCTCGTTGATGCGCCGTGGCGAGACGCTTATGGTTTGCGCGAGGCGGTACTGGGAGATTCCGAGTTCATCTAGAATCTCAGCCAGATGTTCCCCTGGATGTATCGGTGTACTGATGTCCATTTGGTATGTTTCCTCTCAGTGATAATCGACGATTTCGATCTCCTGCGCGCCTTGCGAAGTCCATAGGAAGCAGACACGCCACTGATCGTTGATGCGTATGCTGTACTGCCCTCTACGGTCTCCTTGCAGTTTTTCGAGCCTTAACGAAGGAGGAACCATAAGGTCTGCCAACACGGCAGCTGAGACTACACGTTGCAGCCTCATTCTTGCCCTTTTTTGAATTTGATGCGGCAACCTGCGCGATGCCGTACCTTCAAAGAGCCTCTCGGCGTGTCGGTCCTTGAACAGCCCCAAATCAACGTCTCCATTCATATTAACGCAATACGTTAATAACGTCAAGCGTTAATAATTTCTTCTGTTCCAATTCCTAGATTTGCGATGCCTCTGTTACTCATCGATGCGGAATATCTCTTCTTGAATCTCGCCTGTGATCTCCACGTCGTCCTCGCCCACATGCACATCCATCTCCAGTCTGACCCCGAAGCGTGGCAGATAGATGCCCGGTTCTATCGTGACACCTATCCCCGGAATGAGATGTCGAGTATCGTGCGTTTCCCAATCGTCGAGGTTCACAGCGTTGGAGTGAACCTCGGGTCCGAGGCTGTGCCCGAGCCGATGGACGAAGAAATCGCTGTACCCGTCCGTTTCGATAGATTCTCTAGCTACCCTGTCCACTTGCCACCCTTGAGTGTTTTCGCCTCTGCGATGACGTTTCCGCATGTATTCATATGCTGCGTCGCGGGCGCGTCTGACCGAATCGAAAACTCTGATCTGTTCCGCATCAGGCGCGTTGCCTATCTTTGCGACCCAGGTGATATCTGCGAAAACAGATTCATCTTCGTCGACAGCATCTTCGATGAATCGTTCCATCGATGCTGCCTTTGCCCAGGCGTCGATCAACAGCCATCCTTCGCGTCGTATGATCGAGGCTTGTGCAGGGGTGGGGGAGTAGTGCGGATCTGAAGAGTTGGCATTGAAAGCCACGACGGGACCCTCGTCGGTTATCAAGCCGGACCGGTTGAATCTCCCTCGCATGAATTCGGCGACATCATGCTCGGTGAGTTTCCAGCGGATGTTTTCGCCTACGAACTTGAAAGCTTCCAGCATGGCGTCGACGATCTCCGCCATGGCGTAACGGTGTGATTCCAGCTGCGTCGGGCTCCATCGTTCAGTGGCGTACTGCGCGACATCTGCCGACGAAACGACCTCTAATCCGAAAGAGCGGATCAATTCGACAGTCCCCGCGTCGACACGCGACACGCGCGGCAGTTCGAACATCGGGGAGTAGTCGGTGGCGACCGTTCCACTTCGTGGCAGTAGATCGCGCAAGGAATCGATCATAACCTTGCGGCTGCTGTAGCCTGAAACTTCTGGCGTTTGGCGTTCAAAGCGATTCACATCGACATAGTGAGCCAAAACACGCGGCTCGCCTTCCGTCGGAACCCATAGCCAAGCGGGCCTGGTGAGATGGTTGGGGCGATACCCCAGAGCGCCGAAGAAAATAGGGTTGGTGTAGCGATAATCCCTAGTGAGCCAACCACTGATTCCGGTTTCGCTCATAAACTCTTGCGCGGCTTTTAGATCTGTTGCCATCTTTGGAAGGTTGACGGACGCCTAGTCGGAGTAGGGGCGTTTCGCAAGCTCGGAGTAGCGGTCCATGGCTTTGTTGTAATCT
>JAODVQ020056599.1:0-18828 GCA_025400075.2 Phenganax stokvisi
CGCGGCAAATTATTTTGCTAGCGAATCACGTTGCTGGATTTATTTTTTGCTCGAACAAATTCGTGTGGTGGAAAACGGGTCTTTAAGGATGCTTTCCAATTGGGCGTTTTTGATGCGCACATACACACACGGAAAAGTTTGAATTTTTCAAAGTCTTATACACTATTTAAAATACACGAGGAAATAAACATGTAATTGTTTAAAATTTAAAATTTAAAATTCAAACCAATGGTTCTTCCTGTTGTTTATAAGATAGTTTGTCAAAAATGTGGAACTGCATTGCAGCCTTATATATATAACTAACCCTACCTTTAAATTTTGAATTTTCCAATTTAGCATACGGGCAAATTGGTTAGTTGGTTATAGCAGACAAAGGAAATATATCGAGCGTTCAATTGCTTGGCAATTCATGAACTATCAATGAAATATTTTTTGTTATAAGTTCTTTAAAAGTCAGTGTAACTGCCAATATAGGCATAAACTTGTTAAAATATTGAAGCATTAAAGAAGAAAAATGAACATGTCTACACAAATTAAATAAACTTTAACATAGTTTTTGAGAAAAGTAAAATTATTTCCCCTAAAGTAGATAAACAACTTTGATGCTAATGTGTTATTACCTGCCACCCACTCGTAAACCCTTAAACTTTAAGTGCATCGATAGCGAACCCCTCTCCCCGTTCCTAATATCATCAACACTTCAAACAAATCTCGCCTCTGCCCTCCCCACCTCCTTGGCCATCAGCAGCAGGATATCTCGTACCTTCACCATCTAATACAAGCGAGGCCACCTCTCCCCCAGCAGCACCATTTTTCATATCACCGTCCATATTAATACAGTTACTACTGGCCATCAATGAAGACATCTAGAACATTAAAGAATCGTAGCTCATATATAAACAACAAAAGACTACTCAATGTTAAATAATAGTTTACTTTGAAATGAGTAATAGGTATTATATGGTAAGTAATACCTTTAATGTATCATAATTGTGCGCGAATAGTGTAAAATATTATAAAAAATCTATTTCGGCATTTTGGTCATAATTTTTTTTGTGATTTATAAATGAAGTACGGTGCAATATTTAGCAATCGTTTGACCAGTCCATGAACTAGCCTTTGGACAGCAATAGTGCTGGCTCATGTTTGTTTTTCCTATTTTCTCGCCCGCATTCCATAATTGCTGTCATGTCTTGAACATGTGACGTATTTCATGATGTACAATTTATCTAAAACACTATAGCTCTAAGCTTTTTATTCCACTTTAAAGTAGAGTTGTTTTGTCCCGAGGACTTCATAAAATGCTTTGAAATTTGAAAGATAATTTGCGTGAAAACTCAAAACCTTGTGCAACCAGAATAAAAAAAACACAGCTCTGTGTATTTGGAAACGTTTATTCCATGTTTTGACGAGCAGTATAAGTTATCTTCTCTTCCTAAAAAACATAATTGGACTTTCAATAGATTAATTTAAGTGTTTGAAACATTTTTGAACCGTCCAATATTTGTTTACAATATTAAGTGGTGATCAAATGGGTACCTGTATTTTCACTCAAATATTTATAACACATTGTAGTTTTAAAGTAGTTTGTCGTTTGACTGACGCTTCAGGTATTAAAATGAAATGTAGCAGTCCTGTTATAATCCTAATTTTTGCTCTTGTATTAATCTTTGTGCGAACAGGCGAACACAGCTCTCTAAAAAGGGTTAGCATCGATGAGAAAGAGCCTTTAGATGGATATTCGTCAAGGTCTAAAGAGGAGAATGCTGATTCTTCATCGGAAAAGACACGAACTTCACATACAGAGCAATATAGTTCAGTGAATATTCCTTTGTCATACAAGAGACTACATTACAGACCCATTCCGATTGCAAGACCCATAGCGTACGCTAAAAAACCTGATGTTTACATACAACATGTGCATGTACATAGTGGAGGTACCGTACTAAACTGTTTATATGTTTGAATCAGAACGGGAAAGTTTTCCCGACAAGTTTCTTGAGGAGTTCACTTGCTCGTGTGTACGACGAACAAGTTTTCCTTAACATGTTTCTTGACTATTTCATTTGATCTTGTGTGCGACGAACAAGATTTCCTTGTCAAGTTCATTTTCTCGCGTATGTACGACGAAAAAGTTTTCCTTAACAACTTTTTTGACGAGTTCACTACCATTTTTTTAGTAAATCCTTGTCAACACAGTGGTATCACTTTGCACACTGCTGGAGGTTTTGAATGTTTGTGTAAAAAACAGTATAAAGGGAAGCATTGCGAAGGTACGGGATGGTTTGATATTAGTGAAAGGAGTCAATCTGAGTACATCTAATGATTGTTGATGGCTTGTTTTGTAGAAAGGAATTACTGCTATCCGAACCCTTGTGTCAATGAAGGAAACTGCATTGAGAGAGCGCACAACTTTGTTTGCAAGTGTTTGAAGGGTTTTAAAGGAGCTACATGTGCTGGTAAAGATCACACAATGCACACAAAATTATGATAATTATGCTAAAGTATTTTTTTAAAACATATGATAATTTTATTATAATTATGATGAAATATGGTAATCATTATTTTATGCTAATTTATGATTTTAATTATACTAATTATTCTCCCACAGAGCAGGATCCATGTTCTATGAACGTATGTAAACATGGTGGTACGTGTGTGGATCTTGGTGGAGCCGGAGTACAGTGTAGTTGTCCTCCTGGGTTCAAGGGAAGGAATTGTGAAGGTGGGCTGTGATGGGTATCTTAATGTTTCCTCGTGATTCATCTGGTTTTCATATATCGTAGTCATTCATCGGTAATGTCTTACAGACTTTATTGTCCATGATCTTTGATGAGTAAAGTTATTTGTCTATTGGAAATCCTTTTTTTTTTTCATTGGGCACCGGCAATCACGATGTCAGTAAGATCCTACCGATGAATTACGATAGGTGAAAACTAAGCTGAAGAGATTATTTTTTTACTGTGTCCTGTATTCTTTATCCAGAGATAGAGCATTGCGATCCTAACCCTTGCCTTCACGGGGGAGCTTGTCAGGAGAAAAATGGAAAATTTGTCTGCTCTTGCGTCCAAGATTGGAAAGGATCTATTTGTGAAAGTAAAAAATATATTCGCTCTGAAATTTCAGAAACTCTTGCACTCGTAGTGAAGTGTAAAGCTCTCTCATTCTTGATTAATGGTACCTTTTTCTTTCCGCATATTTTCTTAGTACCTTATCGCTGTCTTGTTAATCCTTGTCATAATGACGGAGAATGCATAGAAGGCCAGACACCCAAAGTTTGTAAATGCAAACAGGGATTTTATGGAAATCTTTGTGAGGGTAACTAACTTATTTTCACTTGACTTACGCTAAACTACTATTTTGTTTGCCGTTGGCAAAGTGATTTCAAAAACAATGAATGTTTTAGATAACGTGTGTCAGCCTAATCCTTGCTTTAATGAGGGAAAATGTTCAGTAGCAGTTAAACCTGATACGACGTGGACATACAAGTGTGAATGTCAACCCACATTCAAGGGAGACCAATGCGAAAGTAAAAGACACATCTAATGTTATTCATTCTGTATATCAATATCAAGGATTCGTATCTATAATATCGTATCTATAATATTGGAGTCATTTAAAGAAGAGCAGTAATATATTTGCTATTTAACATCTACATCTTGATTGCTTTAAACTGTGTATATGAAGGTCAGGGATTGTACGTATTGCTAAAATTTGAGCCATTGAAAGAAAAATTGTACCATGTTGAAAGCTTGTGTTCATTGATATAAAGTGTTCGTATCAAGGTCAGGAATTGTGCGTATCTGTAATGTTTAAATCAGTTAAAGAAGAATTGTAATATATCTTATAATGGAAAATTTCCAATTTAGTTATATAACATAGTCTGTTGCTGACGCTTTTTTGTCCATGTGTTTCAGCGAGGAACCGCTGTGCGCTGGGCTTGTGTAAGAATGGAGTCTGTTTTGATGAGACAAGTGATTATCACGTTGATTTGCCACTCAGCGGGTATCTTTGCATTTGCAAAGATGGTTTTCAGGGAGTGAACTGTGATAGTAAGTAGAAAATTTCATACCAGACCTTATTGTCGTATGTCGTCTTTATTGTAATCTTTTGTTTGTAGCTAATGTTTGCGACAACTGTCACAAGGATGCTGTGTGTTTGTATGGTCATTGTATATGCAAGAATGGCTTTGTTGGGAATGGCGAAACATGCAAAAGTAAGTAAAGGAAAAGCTTGGTTATCAAGTGCTGACCATGTCTTTCTTGTGAATTAAGCAATATAATTATTCCGTTTTATCATAATTAGTATTCTATCATAATTATCATACTTATCATAATTAGCATAGTTGTCATCATAATTATCATAGTTAATTTCATAAATTATTATAATGATTTTTGGGATCATAATTTTCATAAATTATTGTAATTATTTCAGCTATTCCAACGTTTATATAAGCTGTTTTTTTTGTCAATTTTGCGATAGAAACTTCAGATATCTGTTCACCCAACCCGTGTAAAAATGGAGGAGAGTGTGTGCACGCTCCACAAGACTCTTTCGATTGTAATTGCATGAAAGGATTTACGGGACCGATTTGTGAAAGTAAGTTCTTGAGGATCAATCTTTGAACTATTAATCCACTTAGCTGCAAGGGTCTCCCCGGCCCGGAAAAGTAAAGTTGTCTAGCAATAAACGGTGAAAAATGTGTTAACAAGAGCACTGGAGCGCCTTGTTATTCAAATGATTCTTTTAAGAATAATATACCGCTTAAAAGTATAATTTCTTTTTGGCTTTTCAGCTGTGACGTTGTGTGATCCGAATCCATGTACGAATGGTGCCACTTGCGTCGCGTCAAGTGGAACTTACAGATGTATTTGTCCTGAAGGGAGGTCTGGACCCGACTGTCGGGAAGGTATAGTGTAGTTTAAATTATATTGATTGTCGTTGAGAAGTATACCAAAAGACAGCATATGAAATATGTCGTATTAGGGACTTTCATTTTGAATGGTAAAAGCATTCTGGCTTTGTTTGTTTTCTAGTTAAGGAAATAAAATGCACGCCAACTTTCTGTCAGTATGGTGGGACTTGCAAAGAACCAGAGGACCCAACAAAACCGCCGTTTTGTATTTGCAAAACAGCGAAATTTGTTCCTCCAATTTGCGGTGTGTGCATTTTGGTTGTATTCTTTTCTCGTAAAGTGTTGACGTAAGTTTTGATGACGTTGATATTTGATGTAGCTTGTTCCTGCGCGGCCGCGAACAAGAACATCGACTCATCAGCGGTAAATCCTGTGTGTGATGCAGACGGAGATTGCATATGCGCCGACAGTACGAAGACATACGTTCCCGGCAGCGGTTGCATTGTAGGAAGTAAGGAACATAGAGTAATGACTTTGTATTTAGAGTATTCCTCGCTGTACGGTTGACAACTCCTGTTTCGAGGGAGGGAAAGTCACTACCGTTCACAATTAGTCGTCTATCGCCAATACTTTTCTTTCGAGGTAAAACTACTCTATTAAATTTACTGTCTATGCTTTTACCTTAAAACTTTTGTTCAATATTACATCATGTTACAAGTTTTTTTGATTAAAAAAACTAACCAACTAAAGGTTTCTAGCATTTTATAATTTAAAAGGCGTCTGGTCAATTTTCATTGAAATTCACCATTGCTCACGATTCGTCATCATGTTGAATGGCATTTGATAAAAATGTTGACAATATATTTTATTTATAGGAGCGGATCCTTGTCAGTATTTTTCGTGTCAAAATGGAGGCACAAAAGAAAGATCTGGACGAACCTGCTTCTGTAGTTGTCCAACCGGTTATACTGGACCTAGATGTGAGAACAGTACGTGAACATTTTCTGTTTGGCAAGTTGTTGTTGACAAGTAACTATAGTGATCTATAAGCGTTTTCGTGATAGACACAATATGTTGCTTTTGTTGGTATTTCTCAATATTTTTCGGCATTATTTTAGAGGCTGGTCGTCAATGTGTACCCAATCCTTGTAAAAACAAAGGCACATGCGAGGAAAGTCTTGGCAGAATAAAATGCAACTGTTTGCAAGGATTTCGACAACCTTATTGCGATCCTGAAATAATCCCTCGTAAGTTATAGTGTTTCTTAAAGATTTTTCTCTGAATAAACTTGTATAGTTTCAATGTATCCAAACTCGTCTATCAGTTTTTGATATGTAACTTATTGTTGCCGAAAGTGACACTTTGTTTGGATTCATTTTCAGAGTTTGGACCGTGTGCTCAAAACCCATGTAAAAATGGTGGAATATGTCAAGCACTGGAGCAGGAATATGATTGTCAATGTCCTCCCCGCTATACTGGACCCCACTGTGAGGGTAAGTGAAAGCTACGATCCTGGCCAAAAATAATGTGCACGTCTGCATTATTTCGGATTTTAATAAACATGCGGAATTTAGAAGGTACTAACAATGCAAACCTGCTCCCCCCGTTCCTCGATTCAATATTGTACCCACCAGCAAATGTTTGAAGAATCTCAACAACAATCTGAGTATTAAAAGTTTTTGAAAAGCCTGTAGGTGTTTCCATATATATGGCCAGGATTGTCGGGAAATTAACTTCTTTCAAAGTTAATACTAACGTCTTTCGCCAGATGAATTATAATTTCTCAAGTTATAGTTGTATAATTATAATTTTTTTCTATTTTTCAGTGGATAAATGTTTGAAATGCCATCAAGATGCTGAATGCATTGAGGGCGTTTGCAAATGCAAAGAAAATTTCGTTGGAAATGGCTACAATTGCATTGTTGAACCGGAGAAGACAGGTATATAAGTCAGATGGGTGAACTTCTGCTTGGCATATTACAATACAGCACCAAAGTTTACTGCACAAGTGGCTGAGCAGCACGAGATTTTGTCCAAAACTTCGTATCGATTTTGCTTCGTGTCAATGTAAAAAGATGGCTTTTAAAAAAATTGCTGCATGTATGAAAAGTGGACGGAGTCAAAAATTCGAGTTAATTCCCCACAGCTGTTTTGCTGGGCAATTTTATTGATTATGCGCTTTGATTTGGTTTTTGCTTTTTGTGTTTTTACGCAGACTCCACTTGCTATAAATGTCCTCCATATACCGTATGTAACTCAGGCGTGTGCATTTGTCGGCCAGGTTATGTTGCAGACAAAAGAGATTGCATTCGTAAGTATTTGCTATTTTCTTGACTATATTTTAGCCAGTTTTAATAATATTTGTGAGAATATTTTTAGAAATGTTTTGAAGAGTATTTCTACGAGAATTTTCGGATTTTCTAGTGGAAAATTTTGAGAAATACATTTAGGAAATATTTCTAGGAATATGTCAAAGAATGTTTTTAGACTAATATTTCACAATATTTTTTTACTATTAGTATTTTTATTTTCTCATGTCTTAAAATATCACAAGTTTAAGATATTTTTTGTTCCATTGCGCACAAAATAATTTCAAATCTATATAGGATCCTCACCGAATTTTCCGTTAATTTTATAGCGTCCAGCTAGTTAACGTCTGGTTAATAACGATAGATAAAGTAACCGTCGAATGAACATATAAATTGCATTTTGAAGTAATGATTGAGAAGTTGGAAGTGGAGACAAATTCGCCGCACAACTTGTAGATCCCGAAGTAACTATTTAATGAATTTAAAGTAGTGTTAAAATAATTATGCAGACAAATCTAAATGCACATGAAACATTAATAAATGTTTGATTTATTTTAATGTTTATCAATAAAGAATTCAATATTTTTAAAAAGATAAAAGTTTTCTCTCATGATTAGATTAATAATCGTTAAAATAACTGAACAATCTATACATTGTCAACTTATAATTTAGGTTTGTGAATTTGCATCTATTACCTTTAACTAATCCATTCAATCCAAATGGAAGCACGTTGAAGTTTTAATCCTTCAAAGTACTACACTTTTTTAATACACCAAAAAACAGACACATTACTACTTAAAATTCAAAACTCTAAACAATTGTTTTTGCGGTTGTGTGTAAGATACGCTTTTTTACAACTGAAACTCTTATGTGCATTTCAAATACGTGTTACTGGAAGGTAGCATTAAAAACCCACGAAGAGAGGAGATTGTTTTAACTCTACTACAGAGGTAAACAGAAGGAATTGAAGAAAATCTGCCGTGGTCTTTCACAAATTTTTCGGCGAAATTATTGTAAAAAGTCTCGCAAATAATGAAAAAATCTTTTAGAATTGTTTTTATATTTCATGATGCTTGCCTCGCAAATTACTTAATTAAAAGTAATATAAAGAGGATTTTTAGTAGCCAGTTTACGTGTGTAATTTAGTTCTGACGGCACACTTGCTATTCTTGGTTTGCTTTTTAAATGCCACTTTACTTTTACCGGTGTCCATATTATCCTCTGTTCCTCATCGAATTAATGATTAATTCTAGCTGATTTACACTAAATTAAAACTTAGGTCTACAATGTTTATAAAAAGTTTTCTTTTAGAATCAACTCTGTTCTCTATCTTATTGCTTTTACACCAAACAGAGTCGAAAGCTGGGAATTACAAGACAACGAGCGACAAAAATATTGTAAAGACAGATAGAGATGATTTTATTGCGAATGAGTTAAAGTACACGAACTCAAGAGCTGAGAAGCGCAATTCAAAGGCTGCTAAAGGTGTCGAAAAGATGTTTAAAAAATATTCAACTTTGAACGGCGTAAGTGATATGGTTACTAACTTTCATTTAAAGAGCAAAAGGAGTTCGAGTAGGGGAAGGCATTTTCAGAATAGTTCAATTTTACACAAACTGCGCGAGAAGCAGCTACGAAAGTTGAGGATTAATACAACTGAATCGGGCGAGAGGAGACAGTATATCACTGTCGGTAATGACGTTTTGCAACCAATTTCATTAAAAGAAATTTCTTCGCAAGATCCTGCGCTTGCTAGTAGAACAGCGTTGCCCATTCAACAAATGAATACCACAGGAACCGACCCAGATGTGTTGAAACAAATTCCAGACACCATACAAGACGGAAGTGCTGTAAACAAAGAGCTACCTGATTCTCTTCTTACTTCAAATGCAAGACAAGATGTAAATCAACTTGCAGATATGTCCACACAATTGCAAGATGATGCCTTCCCAAAACAGAATCTACCTTTGGTTAACAATGATTTTCTTCCACACGGTGTTGAGTTAGAAAAGCCATTACCAATACCATACAAGAAACCTGATATTCGTTTAGTACCAAAGTTGATACCTTTTGCTTACTCCAAGAAACCGGATGTGCATGTATCTCATGTGCATTACCACCAGGGAAGTAAGTGAGACTGAGACTCCTTGACAAGTTTCTTGACGAATTTGCTTCTCATTTGTACGACGAACAAGTTTTCCTTGACAAGTTTCTTGACGAGCTCACATTCCTAGATGAACAAGGAACTTTTTCCTTCCAATCTAGTTAATCCTTGTCAAAATGGCGGTCTCGCTGTGCATTCTCCTGGAGGCTATTCATGCATCTGTCGCAAGGAATTCAAAGGAAAACATTGTCAAGGTATGAGGTCAACTTGTTCAAATTGCTACAGTGCCCAAGATCAATTATCATTATCTTGAAGAAACGACTTATTTAACAAATGATCCGCTTTCTGCTTTCAGAAAAAGATGCGTGTTTTCCAAATCCCTGCAAAAATGGTGGAAACTGCATTGACCATGTCACGCACTATCTGTGTAAATGTAGCCATGCTTTTCGGGGCTTGAAATGTGAAGGTATACAAATTCTAGTTGTACTGCTTTGTTCGGGATCATGTTTGATGCAATAAGAAACGTCATTGAAGGAAAGAGTTCTTTTGTACGAGCTATCCTTATTGTTTTATATATTTTTTGCCGAGTTCTTCGCTCGCCATCATGAGGGGAATTTAACTTTATTTTCAGTCTCGAACACCTGCGCCGAGAATCCATGTAAGCATAGCGCAACTTGTGTAGACCTGCCCAGCGGTCTACAATGTGTTTGTCCTGTTGGATATACAGGAAAATTCTGTACAGGTAAGAATCAGAATTACTTCATATTAGATCAATAATGATGGGGGTGATATTGCCGGATGTAGTAGAATTGTTTTTTTTCTCAGATTATTCTCACACTGCAGGTTTACTTCAGGTACTCTAGCTTCCTCCTGTAGTGTACCTAGAGGAAAAAAATAACCTTACGATTTGTAGACGATTTTGCACAAAGATCAGATCGATTCACCATAGTTCTGTTTCTATAATAGACTGTTCAAATCCCCAGTTTTTTTTGTGATTGTTTTAGACTTGGATTTCTGTAACCCCAACCCATGCAAGAATGGTGCTACGTGCACAGCTCAAGGCCCAACAGCAATATGTACATGCACGAAAGAATACAAGGGAACTAGATGTGAAGGTTTGCATGATATTGCTCTAATCTGATTTTCATGACATTTTTCTCGACATTTCCAGTCGTATCCAAAAACGCTTCCTGGCATTACCAATCCATAGATATAGTTATTTTCAAATCATAAAGACATATTCTTGAATATTTGAAAATTTCAGGTTATAACTGTTGAGGGATTCCTTTGCAAAATAGACCTTACCGATTATTCTCTTTTACCCAATGGCCTCGTTTCCATGAAAACGTATTTTAGCTTGTCAAGGGCAGATAAAGACTATATTCCAATGCATTCCTGGACAAATTTGTTTCTTGTCGAACTTAGGCTCAATAACAATGTGATTTTCAGCCCTATTAAGCACGAAACATGAATAAGTAATTCACATGAAAACGAGGTCATGGGAAAAGAGTGAATGAACGGTAAGGTCTATTATTTAAAATTCATTGAGATCTCTAAATTTTTTAATTGTTTTCCTTAGTAAAAAAAGTTTGCCTTCCTAATCCGTGTCACAACAATGGGAGTTGTCTGGAAGACAAGTCAAGCGAACCTTGCGATTGTGCGCAAGGCTTTACGGGGCGATACTGCACAGGTACAGCAAAATATTTGGAAAAGAAAACGAAATGAATCAAGGGATAGAGTTCTGAATTCATATAAAATTGTTGAAAATTGCGCTGGAAAAAATTATTTCGATGCTATACTCGTTCTAATGCCTATCGACGACTGGAAGCAGATACCAGTATTTGCAATAGAATGCTGGAGGAAATCCCTTTGAATTATTCTGTAGAGCATGTCTGCAAACCAAATCCGTGCCTTAATGGTGGTACTTGTACATTCAAGAAATCTGACGTCAGTTCTACGTGGTTACCGCTGTGCGAATGTTCCGTGACGTTCAAGGGAGAGAGATGCGAAAGTAAGCCTATACTGAGTCAGTGATTCAACCTATTTAAATCGATGAGGATGAGTAGTTGGCATAAGAAGATGCATTACCATTCTTCTTTAAATGATTCCGATGTCATAAATATGTACAATCCATAACCTTGATATCAACACTTTATACACGTACATCAAATCTGTGGAGATGCAGATTTTGCACAGGAAGATATATTGCCATTTTGCTTTAAATGACTCAAATATTATAAACGTGTACAGTCTCTAACTTTGATAGAAAGACTGTAAAGTTTAATAACGTTGAATTTTTTGTGTCTATGTCTTTGAGTAAAAGTTCTTGTCTAAAAACAATGCATTACTTTTGTATCTTTCAAGTTCCCAACCCATGTGCAGGCAAACCTAGTCCTTGTAAACATGGCGTGTGTTCTGACGCATACAATGGTCGACGAATGGACCTTCTTGCTGATCATTACGTATGCAACTGTCACAGGGGGTATATGGGAGCAAAGTGTGACGGTAAGGGATACTTTTCATAGTTGTAATTTTTATACACGTAGGAGCCCGGATTTTATTCCCGACCAAGATAGCACAGTAATGTATTTCCGTAACTGTCTCGTTAACTTTCTCTTAAAATACAAGCTCATTTGAGAAGCGATACAATGAACAAGAAAGTTCTTTATTACCGGTGCATAACACACGTCAAAGCGTGTAAAAATACTTGGCTAGCGCCTCGGTTTTTAACATACTTTTCGATGTTTTATACACCAGTAGTAATTTAACGCTTTCTCGTTTATTATATATTAGTTGAAACAACGTTCAAAAAAGCGTCATTGTTTAAGGGGGGTTTATTCTCTATCTAATTAGTACGGATATGCGACAAATGTTCGGAAAATGCACAATGTCTTCACAAAGAATGTGTTTGCAATGACGGTTACTGGGGAAACGGTCACGTGTGCAAAAGTAAGTGAACTAGATTTAAGTTTCGTTTTAAAATTCCTGTTTGCCAGCATAAGCTTGCTAAGGAAGACAAAAGTCCAAACGAAGAAACGCAATAAAATGTACGGCATAAGCACAAACTAAAGCCTGTGATCGCAAATATAAACCCAAGTAGAAAAAAAGAAATTCAAAAGAAATGTTTTCCAGCTTTGTTTTGTAATTCTCTCACAAGAAAAGCGTTCCTTTGTTTTCTCTCTCATGCTTGCGTTGCAAGTGAAAACCAGGCATAAAGTTTTGTTTTCCGACACATCGCAATTCATTAGCAATGTCTTACTGACTTCATTAAATTGTCGGTGATCATTGATATAAGCAAGTAAATTACTTTGTCTATTGCAAATAATTTGGATTGGAGAGCATTGCCGACAAATTACGGCACTATGTAAAGCAATTTACTTGTTAAAACGTATCTTTCTTCGTTTATTTTAGAGCTTCCTGATCCGTGCATTCCAAATCCTTGCAAGAATTTCGGAGTTTGTGTCCCGTTTCAATCTTCTTACGATTGTCGTTGTCCTTTCTCGTTCGCTGGGGCTAGATGTGAACAACAAATATAGTTTACCAACTTTAACGTTGATGGAATGTACAAATTTCTTTCCATGCGAAGGCCTGGGCTATTTTTTGCAAGATTGTGGTTGTTCAAAGATGACTGTACTAGAAAAGGGCAATTGGTTTTTCATTGAAATTTACCATGAAAGCTGATGTCCTTGCGGTACAAATCCGTGGGGAAATGGATGTTTTTGTACAGGAAGTCTTTCTGAGTAATAGCCACACAGTGACGAGCAAGGTAGTAATGTAACGTCATGTTGTTGTCGGGCGTATTCGTGCATGAAGATAAATGTTTTTGTAAGCGTCTCTTGGTGATAGTCATACCATGATCTTTACATAAATTTATAATGAAGTAGTTTTAAAACATATAAAAAAACTAATGTAAAGTTAAAATATTAAATTCAAAGTGTACACAAAATTCAATAAAGTATTATTTTCGTAAAGAATTTTTTAAACTTCAACTTAGTGACTTTTTTGATTTTAAATCTTTTTGTTACAAACATGACTTAATCTCACTTGCTGGTGTTAATAGTTTTTGACTTAAAATCGTTTCCAAAACCTGTAAATTTAATTACAATTGCTTATATATTTGTTCATTTATTTTTTACATAAAGTGAAGATACTAAGATATCGTTTTAAAAAGAAGAAAATGCAATACATAATGATGATTTTTTGTCTTTAACATTGAAATTCAAATGCCATTGGTTTGGAACACTTGGTAATAAAAATATGGTGAGGCTAACTTGGACAGTTTGATTAGCTGAAATATAAAATGCAATAACATCATCGACCAACCTAATCTGCTTTAATAAATAGCTTTGAGTAGGAAGGTTGGAGAAGAAAAGTTTGGAACCGAATTCTCTATAAAGTATATTGACTGTATAATGTGTTCGTGTGGCCACTTTTGACTTGTTGTAACAAAACCATGAATCTAAGAATTAAGCTGCCGTGTTCGCAGAAACTTATGTTAAAATGAAAACATGAACCGGTTAACTGTGAATGAAACTTGGTAAAGCGTTAAGTGACCCTTTTGAACGCAAAATGTAAACAAATCTTGCATGATGTTGTTGAAACTCTCCTTATTGTTTTGAAGCAGTCATTATTTTTATTTGCAGTATGTATGGTTTTTAGTTATACGTTTGCTTTTAATAAGCTCATTGTTGGCTTTTATGTTTTGCTGTAGTGCTATCAATTTAAAGATTGGCAGAAGAAATATGAACTTTAAAATGTTCACCTTGGAAAGATGAATTCCATGTTAAAATAAGATGGCGTAAGGTAGAAATTGGAGCCCTATGAAGCCATGAAACTTTTAAACATCACTTCTCTTTTGCTGGGCACGTTATTACTAGTTATAAGCAGTTGTGCGCGGTTGTCTTCGTTTGGTAAAGCGTTTCATTCGAAAAAGCAAAGTAGGCTTTACCAGGAACACACTGACCCGTTAGATTCTTCGAATTTCGAAAATGGACACAAGAATTTAGTAATACGAAAACGAAGGCATTTTGAGTTGCGAAGCAATGGTATTCATCGTTTCTCGTCTACTAATCGAAGTTTACGTGAACAAAGCAAAAAGAATATTCATTTTTATGACAAAAACAATTTGTCGGATGTTTCAGCAAAGTTTTTGAATGAATATAATGGTGTAAGAATGCGAAAGAAAGAAGGAAAACAGACCCAAGCAAGAAGTGGTGTTCAATACCAATTCTCTGGAATGCAAATAGGACATAAAAAGTTAGGAGTTACAAACGAAAAGTTGAATTCGAAACAATATGGCGACGTTTCATTACGAAGAAGAAGACAAGTCGAAGTCCAAATGAAAGGTGCTCAAAACATTTACGAAGATCCTCAAGGAAATGTCCATGAAGGTCTAGAATCGAAAGATGAGTTCTTTGCTTCATCTCACGATATGCAAGAGCCTCATGCCACGAATGAAGGTTTTAGTGATTCCCAACGCAAGTATTCTGGTCCTGCAAATCCTTCTGAGGAGCAGGGCAATTTTCACGCAGAAAATCCTAGTATTGAAGCCGTTGATCATTTTCAAACCGGGCATTCAAAAGTTGATGATATTACTACACATCCTTTTATCAACACCCCACTCAGTGAAGGTCCACCTCTCTTTCCATTGCAATCCAACGATGAACCATTAGAAAACAATCATATCCACGGAGATCCATTACTTTTTCAATCACACCCACTTAATGAACCAGTAATCAACAACTATATTCCTGGAGGCTCACCCCTCTACCCATCAACCCCCCAACTACAATCAGCACTCCGACCAGATTCAGGACCTCTAGTATTCAAACCCCTTGCTCCATATAATCTTCACATTATCAAGAAGCTCTATCCCCTGCCAATCATTCAAAAAGATCCCAAACCTACACCTGTCACGGAGACGAGGTTAGTCCCCTACCCTGTACACCAGAAAAAGTTTCACTATTTATCACAGCCGTACACTCAGCCAATTTCCAAACCAGATGTTCATTTGGCCTTCATACGTCTAGACAGTAGAGGTAAGATCGTGTAGTTTGGTGTCTTAAATAGATAGATAGTTTATTTGACTCTAAACTTACAGCTCCAAAATATAATTCCACTGTTTCTATCGTCTCCTAGCCAATCCATGCAAACATGGAGGAATCATAGTTCAAAGTCCTGGGGGCTACACTTGTTTATGTCGCAAGGCTTATAAAGGAAAGCATTGTCAAGGTTTGTCCTTATAATACGTAGATAGATATCTTTGCTGTACATTTAATCAGTAGCGTTATACTCCCAGGTTGTCTTTTTCGAAACCTGCTAAGAACATCGAATTCAGTTCAATTCCCATTCGAGACAATTCATTGTCCTTAGCAGCGAATGTTAAAATCTTTTGTTTTATTTCATCTCTGATAAGGCCGGTTTACGCGGGCAATTTTTGCTGCGATTTTTCTCCTCTTAGCGTATGTGATCGAGTAGGTTGACTAGCGAGTGCATTAGCGAAATTGTCAGACCAAGTGTATTCGTCGGCTATCCACTTTATCACATCGTTCAGCAGGCGAAAAATCGCAGCAAAAATCGCCCATGTAAATGAGCCTATAATGATTATCTCATTTACTAGAACTTTTTTTCTTTTTTCTCAAACTCAATTCAGAGAAAGACAGATGTTATCCGTATCCTTGTGAAAACAATGGCGACTGCATTGATCATCGATCTCACTATGAATGCAGATGTCCCAAAGGGTATAAAGGCATAAATTGTGAAGGTACTATATGCAAAAGTAAACAAAGACTGTTGTGATTTCTGAAAGGATATACAAATTTATTACATGGTCTTCCATATTTCTTCTTGCGTTAATTTCTATAAAAACACCTTGCTGATTAAGGCTACTCTCCAGTTTCCCTCTTTTCGCATGCACGTACAATTTAAAGCTCTACGTGCGCGTACGTGCGTGTCGAGAACGCGTAATTGGAAAGCAGCCTTTCGTTCTGTCACAGATTAAAGACCATACAGATATCCGACTGCCCCGAAATCGCGTAAGTCAGTTTTCATGGCCGCCATATGCTAGCAAGTGCCCAAAAGAACGGCCTTCACCCCCTCGAATATATGATTTTCAAGATGGCGCCTGGGGGGTGACGGTCTCTGTTTAGGGCACTCGTCAGAAACATGGCGAACACACAGAACAGGACTTATCCCAAAATCATAGGCTTCGCGCTTGAGTCGGATATCTGTATTGTCGTTAATCTCTGGTTCGGTCTTTCGTTTCCTGTTGTGTCCTGTATCTATTGTTAGTTCATTGTCATATCTTCGTATGTAACTGAAAACTTTCTTTCCTTTCTCTCGCTTCTGTTTCCATAACAACGCGAGATCCAAACCGCTGATCACTTCAGTTTGTCTTCTTCATCTTTGTCTTACATCTGTTGTTACCCTAGTGACACTGTCGTATCTTGACTCGTTTAGTCCCAGACAAGTGTTACAAGCATCCATGCAAAAATGGCGCTACTTGTCTACAGTTATCTTCAGAAGTTACTTGCGTTTGTGCGGCTGGATACAAAGGCAAACATTGTCAAGGTGTGATTTTGGAATGAAGATATCGTTATAGTGTTTCAAGGCCGACACACACAGGACGCGATTCGGCAACGCGACCCGATTTTTCAACTTTCATGGACTGGTAACTTTGATTCTAGTTGAGATTCTCCAGATATTTAAAGACGATATAACATTTTTAGTTATTTTGTCCACATGTCTTTTAACATTTTCTTCCATGGATAGATTTATTCGCTTTCAAAATTCGAAAAGTCGCGTCGCGTTGCCGAATCGCGTCCGGTGTGTGTCGGCCTTTATCCTGGTTTTTATACATTGCAATGTGTAAGCGATGTTCTTAGATCCATTGTCGATAATCAATGAAGTAATATATTATTTCCAGTAGAGAAAATATTGAAGTCATCAATGATCACCGAAAATGAAGTCATCAATATGTCTTTCTTAAATAGATATCGACCATTGTCTACCCAACCCATGTCGCCATGGTGGCACGTGTCGTGAATTAAATCGAGCTGCATCATGCACGTGTACTCCTTCGTACAAAGGACCTCGTTGCCAAGGTAACTGCATGAAAAGTTATAAGGCCTGGCACCGACGAACGACTTTCTCTTGAAAAGTTTCTCGACGACTTCACTTGCTCGTTTGTGCGTCGTACAAGTTTTCCTTGACAAGTTTCTTGACAAGATCTCTTGCTCGTGCGTACAAAGAACAAGTTTTCGTTCACAAGTTTCTTAACGAGTTCACTTGCTTGTGAGTACGACCAACGAGGTCTCCTTGTCAGATTCACTTCGATTCAGTCATATTTGTTTCAGTACGCAAGACATGTTCTGCTCATCTCTGTCGCAATGGAGCCTCGTGTTTGGAGAACAGACCCAGTAATCCATGTTTATGTGCTCCTGGCTTCTTTGGTCGATTTTGTGAGGGTATGTTCTCATAACCTAAACTGCACTGCAAAGAAAGAAGGTAGTAAATGAAGTTATGGTCTAAACTTTTACCCGTTTAAACTGCTTTAATAATTTATAGCTTAATACCTCGTTCCGTCCATGATTTCATTCAACTCTTTCTTCAACAATATTTAGACAATGTTTGCTTGCCCAATCCTTGTCGGCATGGTGGGAAGTGTTATCCAATCAGAAGCGAGTTCAATAAGACGTGGTACGCTGGATGTCAATGTGTCGGCCCATTCAAGGGTGCTCTGTGCCAAGGTAAACATTATTGTTGGGTCTAGTAACATCTTTCATGGCGCTAATATTGTCAGAACTAGTAAATATATCTTCAAGTGAATCTACTAGTTAAGATTTCTGTAAAAAACGTATTCAGTTTGTAATTAGCTTTACCAATGAAAACTATGAAATAAAAAACATTCTTTTATTTAGTTCTCAATCTCTGCGCCTCAAACCCAAGCCCCTGTATCAACGGTATTTGCTATGACGCGTATATGAACGTGGATCAAATTGAAATCCCTCCAGAAGGCTATACGTGTCGTTGTTATGAAGGGTACTTTGGAATTAATTGTCAATGTATGTTTCATAAAATATCAAACAATCATTCTATATATGAAACTTTACAATACGATATATTGAAATACAATATAAAGTTGATAATAATTAAACATTTCTAGCCAAAATATGTGATCATTGTGACGAGAATGCAAAATGCCTGGATGGATTTAAATGCACGTGCAATGAGGGATACCAAGGGAATGGTCAGGATTGTCAGAGTACGTATGAGTGCGCCGAGGGATAACTACCAGTTTACTATGCAGTACACAAGAATTTTTTTAGCAATTATTGTTCTTTGATTGCATTTTAGAAATCCCGGATCCTTGTCGACCAAATCCGTGCGAGAATGGGGGATTCTGTCATGTGGATCTCAATACGTTTGAATGCAGATGCCTTCCTGGCTTTAAAGGGAAAAACTGTCAAGGTGGTAGTGCCAAACTTTTCTTGACAAGTTTCTTGAAGAGTTCACTTGCTCGTGTGTACGACGAACAAGTTTTCCTTGACAAGTTTCTTGAC
>JAODVQ020056702.1:0-18825 GCA_025400075.2 Phenganax stokvisi
GGGGTGGGGTGGGGAGAACTAATAATTGAGTGCCTAATTCTTGATGCCAGTGTCCAGCTGGAGGGAATTTCGTGAGCCAGAGCTTCGAGAGTCTATGTCTTTGTTCTGTTCAACGGTGGACTCCTCCTCTTCAAGTGGGTAGAGTTGCTCGTCGAAGTAAGGGTTCTGAGAGATATAGAACTCAACCAATCTCTTTGGCAGGCCCAGGCTGTAGAGGTGGTCTCGAGTAACATAGCGATGGATAGAACGTCGACAGTAATAGAGGAGGGAGTGCATCTGTCGTAGTCGACACACTGGCTTGGTCAGATAGAGGTGGACATCATGGTTCCTATGGTGACCAGTGAGAATACAGACGGGTAGTTTCTGAACTGTTGAGCGGTGCTGGCAGTATGTGATTAGGTCCATTAGAGTATGAAACAACGGCAGACCGGGATCCTGCAGAGATAGACTGAAATATCCTTTGGCGTAGTCGACTCGTACGGAGCCGTATCTGTTCTGAATCTTGAATGTGATGGTAAAGAGATCAGTGTTACTCTGAGAGTCGCTCGAGTCTCGTACGAGGAAGGCGCCGTTCGGCTCTTTCTCTAGCAAGGCTTCCGCTTCCAGAACTGAAATGTCGCCATAGTAGTAGCCGGTCTCCGGGAGAGAGAGTATTGTTTGCAGCAGTCCACTGGTACTGTGATGACAGCAAGTCATGGCTTTCGACTCGCTCCAAGAGAAATTGAAAAAAAATCTGTAGAAATGAAACGAACGATGAGTGGATAAACTGTGATTACTAAATTGTTTGTGCTGTCGCAACTTTTCAAACAACAACTCGTCTAAAACGAGCTGATAAACACAACACGGAACGTTAGAAACGAGCTAAAACTCTGGTGGACAACGTGCTTCAAGCGCAGTAGATGCAATGCTCTGTTCAGCTGCCACGAGAAACGCAACCGCGAGAGACGCAACGCAACTCGGTCCACAGCCTCAGAGAGTGCAGACAGTCAAAAACAAGACACTCACCGTCTAAGAAATAGAGAAGAACCTAGTTGAATTGAGTTAGCAAACTAGACGGCAGTTCGCATCAGCTGTGTGGTCAGCTGGTCTACTTCAGATCCGTCACAAAGAGGGTCGTTATGAAAAATCCTCCGCTTTTATACCACGAAACTCCACCCACACCACATTCCAACATTTGTTAATGAACTTCCGGGGGAATTTCCCCATTCTTGCGCCGCGCGCTCAATAGTAAACGTATAAAGTATTACATAGAGAGAGAGAGAATGAATTGTTAGTGCCAGTTGGCGAGTTTGGTTAAAAGATGAGCTGCAGACAGTCTAGATAATAGATCCTGATGTTCCACATCATGTTGCCACTCCACATTACCCCAACGGTCAATCTAAAAATTAGAGTATTAATGAACCACAGAGAGAGAGAGATAGAGTGATTGGCCATAGTCCAGTATTGTGATGAAATCCTACTGTTATAGCTCTAGTACACAGGACTGAAGGTGTCAAAACCTAATTCTAGTCCAATAACATGTAGGCTTAGCCCATATCTTAGAGATCTTGGCTGGGATGATTATTGTGAAACTGAAATGTTTTTCATAAAGTCATGTGATGAATAAACACCAATCCATGTTTTTTGCAACAAACGCTGCTGTCGCCATTACTCTAGTAGCTGGTCCCACGCACTAGAAACACCAGTTAATGTAGCTTCACTCACAACCCTCCTATTCACTACACCCACTATATTGTGTGAACAAAGAGGTTGAGGTAATTGTTTAGTTCCAGATCATACCACTCTTACCCACTAACCCACACCACATTCCATTCCTACCATACTAAACATACTAAATGAAAATCACCTCTCTATCTCCATAATACATTACACTTTTATCTAGCTAAAATTTTGTTAACTGTTGGAAATACAATTAATGGTAAAGAGAGCTTTGTAAAAAGATCTCACTTGATATTTTTAATGTTAGAATTATGAAAAGATGAGTTTAGAAAGGATTATATACCTGATGTCTTGTCTCCAGACGAGAGAGATTAGTGGCTATCTCTGAGGTGATGTGGTTGTTCATCATGGCTACTGTTAACAGGACTGAGTGACATGATTGCACTGAATACCAGTACCCTGGAATCATGGATGAATTAGAGAGATATAGCAACCATTAGCCTCTATGGCACATGGAACACCAAGTGGTAACCGCTGCACCAAAGGTGCACCTGGGCTTTGTGGGCCCAGTAGGCACAGGTGATGGAACCCCTGTGAGTCGGGCATGAGAACAGAGAGAGAGGGAGGAGTCAGTTAAGAAAGAGGTAGTGATAGAAACAAAACACTCATGTTAATTCTGTCCCAAACCTACTCAGACCTAGTATTCAATGACATTTACTACACAAAGAGCTATAGACATTGGTACACTAAAAACTATCAAGTTAGGTTGTGTAAACACACCACTACCTGGAGGAATCATACCATTCTGATTGAGCCACCGGCATGTTCTCACCTTGCAAACTCCAGTCATCCAGCTGGGTCAGATAGTGTGAGAAGGAAGAGAGGAAGGACTGCGAGATAGTGGGTGGTTCCAAGGTCATGCTGGGTTGTAGGTGAGTGCAGAATCTGCAGTACAAAGGAAACAGCACATCCTACATCATACACCAAAACCACCACACTTTAGACCTGTATATACATACACACACAGTCTACCTGGACTGGTGGTTGAGTGAGCTAATACTACAGTAATTGTTACAGTGATGTCATAGGAGAGATGTACACTGCTCTATGTCTGTTATACTGATGTAGTCCAGAGCCATGAAAGGAGCAAGCACAGAGAGAGGTAAAGGGTGTGTGCACCTGCCTATATAGCTAGTCTCTTTACATTAGTCACACTGTTAGCAGGCTATGTAGTAGGACAAAGGACGGAGGCAACTGTGTGTAGAGTGTACAAGTGTGGGCTGAGGAGTCTTCCTGTCCAAATTGCCTTGAAATTATACATTTCACTATTCAAAGCCAATATTTCACAGACAAGGAGAGACAGGCTTTACGCCCACACTTTAATTACTTGAGTCTTGTGCTGGAACAAAAGTGGGTTTGGCACGCAGACAGCTCACTCCTGCTGATCTGGCAGATCAGCTTCAAGCTAATAGTGGCTACAACATGTGACTGACTCTCTGCCACTACTTAGACAAATGGACCAGTTAAAATATGCTACACTTGTTGAATTTTCATTGGCAGAAAATCAATAAGAGTGACTATGGTGGAGACAATGTACTATCTGTAAGTAGAGGGTGGGGAGAAAGAGTGTGTGTGTGTCAGCTGAGCTGGAAAGTGGAGAACAAAGGGTCATGTGAATAAGATAGTCAGCTGTTTAAGTCCCTGAGGTGAGCTCCCCCCCCCTCTCTACGGCCCTGGTTATAAGGAGGGAGGAGAGAGAGAGACGATTTGACTGGTACAATTCAAACCACAACCATTGTCTGTAGACTAGTGAGTAGCTCTACATGGAGCTTGTTCATGAGCCCTCCCTCTGAAACAACAACATCCACAACCACTATACTCCAATACATACTATTTCTAGTACTTTGATAAATGTATTAAATTAATGTACTTACCTTGTGTTAAACCAGATAACGATAGGGTCCCACTCTCTAGTCTGCATGGCTCCAAGAGTCTCCGGGTGTGACTGGCGATATCTATTGTGTGAGGTTAGAATGAGTACAGCTCTCCTGCATCAAATCTACTATCTTCATCTACACACTAATACAAGTACTAAACCACTTCACCAACTGCCACTTTAGACACTTAGCTTCAGGCAACAACTAGACCAGACCCCTTAAAGAGATCAGAGAATGAAGCTCAGAGAGGAGGGATTGAGATTGAGAGGGAATAGAGAAAGAAAGATTCTTCCACTCTGATCAGTCTGAAACATACAACTTATGAAGCGGTACTGTGACATTATTGATATTTTTGAAGCACACACCCCTGTGTATTTGATCGTGTATATATCAGAATAAGATTTTGAAGGTTTTTAAATTTTTGTATGCAGTAACATGCTGTGAAATATATGAAAATTTGAACAAATTCGAAAACATCCTGAGCACAGGCGATGGGACTCCAAGAGTTGGTAATATGGAAAGAGAGAAAGAGAGAGAGAGAGAGACTCACAGCAGGGTATCAGTAGAGAGATGAGAGAGGAGTGTCTTGATCGTGGATTGACTGGAACTCTTGAGAGGATTATCCTGTACTGTATTACACAGAGCAGTCTGGAGGAGGAGAAATTTTTGCCTCAAAAATCAGCAACTATGTACAACTGACAAGATGCATGATAGATGGTTGAAGTAGTGACCCCTGTGACCTCCACTCTCCAGCCACAGCCATAGCCAGAGCCTCAGTCGGTAGAGTTAGAACTTCTCTTTCTGGAGTTCTCAATTTCCTGTGATCCAGTAGAACTCCATATCCCTCTGAGAGGAGGAGAACTCAGTAACATAGTGAAGTGGTCAGTGGCAGTCATATGTATACCAACCTTCTGTGTGATATACTGAAACATCTTTATAGAATCTTTTTCTCTCTGTCAGGAGACCAAGATGAGAGTATATATTATGTGGGTGTGTGTGAAATGATGAGAAAAGTAGACATCTCTGGATTATAAAAATGAGAAAATTCATAGAGTCATCTGAGTCGGCCCGCTATACCAACCTCTGATACTAGCTGACCACTAAAGACGTCTAGCGACCACTTTGAAGCGGTAAAAGGGTCGTTTTATGTTTCACATGCAACATGCCATTACTTACCCCATCCCCTGGCCACTAGTCCCATATGTCTGACCGCCATTAACCACCTAGACCGCCGAGTATTGGGAAGAGAAGCTGGGAAGCGAAACGCCATGCTACCTCTGCGTGCGTTAATTAGAGTAGGAACAAAGGGGGAGGGGCTCAATCCTGCAGAGCTAGCTATGTAGCTCTAGCTATATAGCAGCATCAGAATTTTTGGAAAAGCTATAATTATACATAGCATCAACATTACACAATTCAAATATTTTACATATAGTATAATAGAGGTAAAAGTCTTCCAAGATAAAAAGTCATAAACTAAGTCACAGTTATACGATAGAAGGCCACTCCATGGCTTGAAACTGAGGCAGTAACAGTGTCCTTCAGTGTTCCTATGGTCTCATGTTTCCATATATCATACACTGTAGCCTCCACTCCAGGTTTGAGACCAATATCACTCCAGTTGGCTGTGATTTCTGCAGTAACAAGTCCTCTGTTGAGTAGTATGACAGCTACACCACTGGTAGGATGACTGACATTTCCAGCCCAGATCTCATGTATTCCATCCGATTTCACCTTGTAACCCTGCTGACCAAGTGGATCCTGGTTTATATCAATTGCATCTTTATTAGTTAGAATTCTGAGAGTATCTGGTGACATATTAGAGATGTCACATCCAATAAGGAGAGGTGCCTTCATCAAACACCATAGACTGAAGTGTGTTTCATACTCAATGGTGGACATACCTCCATTGCCTACCTCTAACATGTCTGGGTCATTCCAACTGTATGGTCCTGCATATTTGTACCATTCGTTATTGAGATCAGCTCTGTTGATCATGATCAGCCAGTTATCTTTGATGTCTCCTGTTGTTCTCCAACTATTACCCACTGCTGGTGCCCAGGTAGCTGGATCTTCAACTCCCCACTCGCACAGAGAGAAGAAAATGTGACGTCCAGTCGCGTTCAGAGCGTCTCTCATAACAGGATAGCGTTCTTTGGGATCAATACCGTCACTATCGCAGTTATCGTATTTTAGATAATCGACTTTCCACTGAGCGTAAGTCGCAGCGTCTTCTTTCTCGTGGCCTAGTGATCCTGGACGACCTGCGCAGGTTTTATTACCGGCATCGCTATATAGTCCGAATAGAAGACCTTGTTGGTGGACATAGTCGATCATGTCTTGGAAATTAGGGAAGGTAGTTGGATCAGGCTGTATGATTCCACTAGAATCTCGTGACCCAGCCCAGCAATCGTCTACATTCACGTACTTGTATCCGAACGAAGGTAGGTTGTTAGCGACGAACGCGTCTGCTGCAGCCTTTACGATCGTTTCGTTGACTTTGCATGAGTAATGGTTCCACGAGTTCCAACCCATCTGAGGAGTGCGTCCGCAACCATTGTTATATGCCAAAGCTATGGCTGGGATGAAAACGAAGATAACGACTAGGCCCCGAAAATCAGCCATTTTTTGGTAGATTAATGACACGTGATTTGTTTGCCCAGCAATTTCGTGCAAAACGAGCCACGCCCATCCAAGAACGCCGATTATACGGAAGTATACGGAGCTAGCTAGTAAGAAGCTGTGAAGATGGCGACAGCAGGGAACGGAGATGTTACTCTTGTGGCTATTTACAGCGGAAAGAAGCTGAGTCTAACTGTACCAACGAATGCCAAGGTCGGTGATGTAGTGCAGAAGGCGGCAGAGACACTCAACCTGAAAAAGGAGGATCTTCCGCTCTCTCTTCTCTATCAGGGCACTGCTATTGATGACACCGCACCTCTAGAGGTAAGCTGCTGGATCTGATAGACTAAAATGGAATATTCCTCCATTACAGACTGCTATAGCTAAGCTAAAAGGAGTTACGGCCATTCATTTGGTCAAAAGAGCTAATCCCGGTAAGACCACCACTGCAAGAGTCAACTCTATTGAAGGTAAAGAAATCTCACCTCAGCTGAATCTTCAGAGATTATAGTTATTATCGTGCACAGCTTATCCTTGGGCTTATTGTACCACTTGTGAGGGGCTGTGTAGAATCAGACCTATCTATACTTGCTCCAGCTGCAAGGAGGTTAGTACAGTATAAATGACTGGCTCCCGACTGCCAGTTATTGTTGGTTCTTTCTGTTTATCTAACACTGACAGTTTTAAAACTCTTGTTTCTCTGTTTTTGCACCTGTTACTATACTCTTATGCTGTGTTCTAGGTTGGTGGGTTTGAGCGACGGTCTCAAGAACCAGTAGATCATTTTGATGGAAATTATCCACCAGCTAGTATCATAGGAACTTGTAACCATTGCAAGAAGACTGATGTCATGGTTTGTTCATTCACCTCTCCTATCCTCTACATGTACTTACAATGATCTTCTCTTCTTTCCTATTCAAATATCACACTATACAATAAATTCTACTCCACCTCCAGCCTAGAGTATCATTCCAATGTCTTTCATGTGATGAAGGAGACCAGGCCATCCTTAGACAGATTCGCGACAACACACACGACATTCCCTGCATGAAATGTTCCCTCAGACAGTCAGTAATCATCACATCTCTCTTACTACTAACTTTACTCTCTCTCCTCTGTGTCTCAGAGAGATAGTGATTCAGATGCGTTGTAGTTATCGTCACTGCATATGTCTGGCATGTTTCAAAAACATGTGTGAAGTCAAACTTGCTAACAGTTCTTTCAGAAACTTTGATGATATGGGCTACTCAATCTCTTGTCCTGGACCAGGTAGGACATTAGTTACTACATCCACAACTAATTGATTGGGTTTAATTAGGAGATGATTGTAAGCATGTTCCTATAATCGACCCTCATCATTTCAAGATTGTTGAAGATCCAAGTAAAGAAGGGTCTTTTGTAAGCTAATTTTCTTTCCAGACTCTTCCTCTTCCCCTAACATCTTTATGCCTGACTGCCATTGACTGCAGTATAAAAGGTTTAAAGATGAAGCAGCGTTTAACTATCAGCCATCAGGAGATGACATTCTCTGTGTCTGTAGGACAGAAATAGCAATGTCTACTGCTAGACCTGTTCCTACTGAGGCAGAGAAACAGGATGAGTCACAATCAACTGCAGCTGGACAAAAGTAATACTTACTTGCTGGCCTCTTTTTTCCTCCTCTCTCTCTCTCTCTCTGTTTCTGACCCAGCTTTCGATGTCCTTTCATCTAAGCTAGGCTAATTCTGAAGCCCAAGCACACCATGTTGCTATGGTGACAGTGGTACCACTTTAAATGTTCCTCTGAACAGTCAACAGTTCAAGAGAGTCAAAAATATATTTTATTCTCTCCTACCATCTCTCTAGATGGTATACCTCATGGATGAGTATATTTAAGAAGAAGCAGGATCCGAACACGCCACCAGCACCAGCTCCAAGGAAGTCTCGGCGAAGAGCTAGTTGTGCAGAGTGCAAGAGAGAGTATTGTATGGAATGTAAGAGTATCTGGCATATTGGAGAATGTCCTGTTGTTACTGACAAGGAATTGAAAGAACAGGTCAGCTCTTCCTCATCTTTCTCTACTATTTTTTACACTTATATAGAGCATCTAACAGTATCTACATAATGACTAAATGTTTCTTGAGCTAGAAATAATTATATGCAATTCCATTCCACTCCTACCAGCTAGAACTCTTTATTTGATGTTTGGTTAATTTTGAAGGGAAATCACCAAATAATATTACTAGTAAACTCTCATCCTATTTACAATGATGTACACGTGCACAGACTCACTAAAATTTAAACTGGCAGTGTGCAAATTCAATGTTTCTTTAAAAATTGTGCTCATAAAATTTACTTCCTATATATCTGGTATGCTTTACAGATTTGGCCATTCATATTATTGCATAGTAGGAACTTTGTGCTCGGTATTCATAACTTTATAAATATATATATACATAGCTTCATAAATATACAATAGATTCCATGGTTCATAAAGATAATAATAATTATGTTTTTCTGTTTTTCTTGTGCAGGAGTTCCCAATACGAGCAGATCTGGCACGATCAGCTCAGTGGCCAAAATGACAGTTATTCCACCCAATCTTGATGCTCTCATCTTCTCTTACCACCCCCCTCTCTACCACTGTTGTTGTTTGCTGTGTAATGTTCATTTATATACCGTTTTGTTATTTTTTTGTTATATTTTTTGTTTACTTTTTCCATTACAGATCCTTCAAAAAAATATTAGTTGCTATTTTGATGATTTTATATGCACTTAGAGAGAGTGTTAAAATTATATTTCAAATTGTTAAAATTACTGTCATTATGTGAGAGGCACAATAGATTATTAATAGGTGGGTGTGGTCTATGATATACGCATGCGCAGTGTGGCGCTACACTTGCAAAGGAAGTTAGTGTATTATGGGAAGAAGAAAGGGATGATGCCGGTTGAGAGAGGGAGAGAAGAACTGCTCGAGAAGGCCGAGCTGCCACTTTTCGGTTGTGCTGTAGGCCTCGTCTTCTTCTCCTTCCACATAGGCAGGTGAGATGTCGTCCACGAGAAGCTTACTCTTTACTTGAAATGAGAGATTCTCCGATGATTAATAGTGAATTATTCGCTTCAGTTATCCTCTGTTGTGGCTGACGGTATGGTGTTTCGCTGGTGGTCTCCTGACTAGCTACATCTTTTTCCAGTCAGTTACACATTCTGCAATTTCTATAACTATTATTGTAATAATGTTGTGTGATGATGTCTTACTCACCCACCCAGGTGTTATCCTTCTCTTCCAAATCTTCTGTTCCATCTTCCTGACCCAGTTAGGAAGGTTAGTCTAATGCTATTCCTCATCCTATTCCTCCATATCTCTATCTCTATCTCTCACAGTCGACAGGTACTAATGGACATGCTAAAACAAGAGCTGCATGTCCAGTATGTCTTCAGACTGACTGCCATCGCCATGCCAACCAGCCTGCCCAGGAGTACCTTCAGGTACTGCTATTCCTGCATCCCTGGCCTCATTTCTCTCCTCCTCCTCTCACCTCTCTCTCTCAGCCATGGGATGGTCTGGTGCTGCCATCAACAGTAGACACTTCTCTAACAACAGTAAACAATCACATCACTATACATACACACACTCTATATTAACACCATATATACCTCTAGTTCACTACATCTATGATATAAGTAGTACTATTTTATATTGTGTTTATTTTGTATTTCTAGTTTCTGGAGCTGGTTCTGGAAAAGTTTATTTACTCATGGCAGAGGTAATGTAGTATAGCATTAAATCTGGTGTTTGGTCCTCTACATAATAATGTGTAGATAATGTTGAATGTATGTTCAGTATTGTGGTTTGTGTAGAGATTAAAATGTGAGTGTATGTATTGTAAAGAGTGTTAGTTAGTGTAATTAACTATAACTGGAGTGTGTTGTGTGACCTGATTGGTTTCAGTTTTACTCTGCATTCACTACCAGAGATCTACTCAATGACGATGCTTTTGTTGATGAGGTTCGAGTCTCCATTCGTCATGCAGCGGCTGTCATACTGCGCCGATCACAGCAAGTAATACCATATCATATCAGGGGTAGTAAGAGAGATAGAGAATGATTGGACTCTCATGAAGCATGGAACATTGAAGTGGTGACTGTGGTTTATACTATAGTGCTCCGAAGCATGTTAGGTTCAATAGGCCCAGGTGACAGGCATGAAAACAGAGAATTTGATAAGGCGGAGGTAGAGAGAGGGGGGAAAGGAAGTGTAATGTCTTAAGTTTGTCGGCTGCCAAGGCTGCCATTCCGATGTTGATTACGTAATTGTGTTGTCATGGTAACTTATTTGTTGATCTTTCAATTAAATAAATGTTCCTGTACAGATAGACATTCCATTATTGATTACTGGCAAGATAATGAGAGCTGCTGCTGCTCACTTCAACACATGTCTCACTGCTAAAGAGAAATGTAATAATCATTATCTCTCACTCTTATATACAGTAACTGTACAATTATTTATGAATAGTTCTGCTGTAGGTTGTTTTTGTTAGCTACTCTACTACTACTTTTACTTAGGAGTGGCTTCCATGTATAGCATATTAGAGATAGAAGTTCACGCAACTCAGGAAGCAAGGCTGAGTTGGGGGAGCACCAACAACCCTAAATTGCCATCATCTATGTAGACTTCCCGAAAAATATCCTGGTTTCATCTCTTAGTCTTTAACTCTCTTCTCTCTTCCAGCTCTACCAGTTGGTGCTGATATCGCACAATTAGAAGCAGCTGTTCTAAGAGAACTAGGAGACCACACCCACCTGGCTCTACGAGGCCACACCTCCGAGACCCGCTACTTTCATAATCTTCTCTCCTCCTCCCTCTCTATACTCCTCCCTCCTCAGCAGACTCAAAGCAGGTTGTTCTACTGTGTAATGTGACCCGTCATGTGATCTGTTGCAGGATTATGAGAGAGCTACTGCAGGAACTGTTTGCTGCTAAGGTGTTTGTTCCTGCACTAGAATTTGTTTCTAGACCTGTAAGTGGATCATGTGATCTGTCATGTGACTCTCACATGATTTTCCACACACAGGAGTTTGTGAATAAGATTCTGACAATAGTTTTCAACAAAGGATCAGTGAGTCACTAAAGAATTAATTTTTATTCTAATTAATATTATAATACAGTCTTAATCTATTCTGTACTCTATTTAATGCTCACCATCTCACAGAGGATACACAAGACAATTGGGCCAGCTCCACAAGATGTTCCATTCCTAGCAGCCTTTGCTCAGCGGAGAAGCCCTACAACTGGTCCACTGCGTACCTCTCTAACCTCCCTCCTCAACACACCCACTGAACTGTATGGCTTCATTCAATACATGAAGTCAGTGGAAGCCATAGGAGTGTTACAGCTGTTTCTATCTCTTAGTGAGTGAGGCATTAATTAGAATACCCAAACCAATCTATTTATACAGAGGAGCTGAAAGGAGTAATTGAGAAATCATCAGTTGATGAGGCACAAATTTCTCGTTCCTTGACTATGCTATCCACTATTCACCAAACTCACTTCTCCTCCTCCTCCCCCGCTTACATACCTCTTATTCCAAACCCCGCCCCCTCTCTGACAGCAGCCTTGACCTCTGACCTCAGTCCCAACCAGCAGTGGGCTCTTCTGAAAGAGTCTAAACTGGTTCAGAGACTATATCATCAAATGTATCAGATTTTAGAAGAAACTTATTTTCCTCAGTATTGTCAGAGTCAACAGGTCAGTCTCATTCCTATACCTCATTCTTACATTCCACCACACCCTCTCCTCTCATTCTCTCATAGTATTACTCAAGATATCTTGTGGAACAGAAAAATGGGTTCAAAGGTCGATTAGAGCGTAGCGGTACTCCTCGTCTAGAGAGAGCTGCAGAAAAGAGGCGGAGCTGGGGTCTATCGAGTGTGTCACCTTCTCTGGAGGATCTTACCACTGACACCAGATCTGAGGTACACGATGATGTAATTATTACATCATTTCTACTGCATAACCTTTGTTAAAGTGAACGATGAACTAACTCTAAAGACCCTTCTTCTATAAGCATGTATGCTCTTAATAAAACTAGTGTTTGTGCTGTAGTTCACTTTAACAAGGTTCCACTGTAGTAATGACATCAAATGATGTCATTATTGTTAATTCTAGCGGTCGGACTCGGAATGTGGATCATTTGATTCTGGAGATGTATCAGTTCCAGTCCCAGTGAAGGTTCAGATCATAGATCAGGAGACACAGACTACTGGAGTCAAGCCACACACCCTCTATATCATACTCAGTTGGTGGGAGGAGGGAGATGGTATGTACACACCTGTATCTAATGATAATAATTCTATTCCATATTTTCAGATGGTAAAACTAAAACTGTGAAGGTAAAAAGGTATGTAAAAATGATCACTGGGTGATCTCTGTTGCTATGGTTACCATTCTAGGAGATTTAAAGAATTTGATGAACTCGACACACGACTCAGAAAGTTTTATGGTAATGTTTCCTACAACCATATTTCTCTGTTTTCAACCCTGATTCATAGGGGCCTATCACCTGTGCCTACTGGGCCCACAAAGCCCAGGCACACTTTAGTGCAATGGTGACTGTGGTACCACATTGTATTAGCTGTGTATGTATCTCTCTCTCTCTCTCTGCAGCTGATTTAAAATTACCATCTCTACCATCAAAGCGCACACTGAGAAACATGGACAAGTCGTTTGTGGCTAGCAGGAGTCGTGACTTACAGAATTATCTTCAGACATTGTTACAACTGCCACCAATCAGATCTAGTCACATCCTCTCCTCCTTCCTCTCAAATATCTCTGACCCAACTCTCTTCATGCCTGACTCTGTAGGAGAAAGAGCTGGTAAATTACTAATAGCACATTTAAAACAATTTTATAACAGCAACATTTCTTTCTTTCTTTTTATATCTTTTCTTTAAGCTATGTAATACTATAAGTAATATTTCATAGAATGTCTATTCAAGTAGAATGATATGATAATATTTCAATGTATCCCATTGTTCTTGATTGGTTTATGGTAAAGTTATGTGTAATTTTGTGTTTAGGTAAAATGATAAAGTCTGCTGTTACTGTCCCTGGAAGAAATAAAGAGGTCAGTGCTTTAATTTCCCATTATGTAATAATGACATCATCATAATTGTAGAAGAGTCTGTTACTGACTGACCTGCTACAGAGATTGGTACAATCAACTGAACAGGGAACTCGACAACCAAGGTTAGGTGTAGTAGGAGGAGTAGGAGGAGGAAGAGGTTTAATATTGTAATATTTATTATACTGGCTTCCCACATACAGTGATGCATTAGTAGAGAGAGTTGCCATAGCAACCAGAGAGTGGGAGGAGAAAACAGAAGACTATCGTAATAAACTGAGAGATGATTTGACTCATTCCCAGACTACATGGTATGGAATCTAACAATACTTTATTCTCACACCCTCACTAGCTCACACCCTCACACACCCTCACATCTACACTCTTCTCTTGCACCCTCACTCCCATTCAAACAGTCCGGCAGAGAGTAGGGAAGAAAGAGAAGGAGGAGTAGAACAAGGTATGATAATAATGTCTATTATTTCTCTGAGACCATTTTTATCAACTGACAGATGTACTAGAGTTGGATGGTGTCATGGATTTAGTGGTCTTCATGGGTCAGTCTATATTTTACACCTTTTAATAGCCTTTTCAAACATCTCTCTCTTCCTCCTCCTCCTCCTCCTCCTCCTCCTCCTCCTGTAGCTGGTAGATTGTTCAAAGTGAACCAGTTTCAAATGGCAGTTCTCCTATTGATCAAGATGTTTGGACAGAGAACTATTGAAACATACATACACCAGTCAGTCCTATGATTGTCACCAAATACACCATTCTCTCTCTCCCTCCCTCTATCTCCCTCTCTCTCTCTAGTTTTGTTGGTAGAAAGGTGGAATTGCTGTCTCAAGAAAAAGTGCTGACGGAGCTAATTGAACTTATCAGGGGTCAGAGGTCATATCAATGAAGTAATGTTTTAATCAGTGTTTTTGTTTGTTTTGCAGTTAATTTGTTTCCAGGGTCAGGAACATCACAGAGGTACTGTATATACACTATCACATTACATAATAGCACTGATATCATTTCATCTGTTTTCAATATTAGTGGTGGTGGAGGGAAGGAGGGGGAGAGTGATTTGTCATGGAGAGCTCTAGGACAGCTACTGAGCTATCCTCCTGAACTATTAGTCTCTGCTATTGGAGAGGATCGTTATAAAGGGGGTGTGGTCACTTTGTTTGAGTGTCTTCAATGCCACACCCTTAACAAACAGGTAAACCCCTTTGTCTATTCTCTGACACCAAGCAATGCTCCAGTACCTGATATCATTTCATCTTTTCTCATTGTAGTTGTTCTACACCCTTTTGGATATTGTATTGTGTGAACTGTTCCCCGAACTCAATCAGACCTAACACTGTCGTCACGGAAACCGATCAATCACCATGGAAACTGCATCAACCGGCATCAATCACACACAATCCCTCATGTTTGATGTTGTTGTAAAAATTGTACATAGAAGAAAAATGTCAGCTGTATTAATTGTATCATAAATTTCTCTATTTCACAAAAATATTTAAATTTTCAAAAATTTGATTTATTAGACATACAAACAATGATAGTATAAACAGACTACTTTGAAATATTTTTTCTGATATTCTAATAGTTTTGGTTGGTAGGTGTAGTCAACCAACTCTCAAATGCCAGCTCTTAATTCTTAATTCTACAAAATATTGTTTTATTTTACATTCTAATGTGTGTAAGTGGGCGCATAGGGGTCAGGGTTCAAAGGTCAGATATTGCTCTCATCCATGGCATCTCCACCAGAGCCACCTTGCTGACTTTGTTCCAGCCTTCGGTGACGGAAATTCTCGTAGTGGACTTTGTCTGTTGTCTCCTTCAGATCTTGGAGGTGGGTCCTGCAGAAAGAGGGGGTGTGGTTAGAAACATAAGTGGGTGTGGTTAAGACTGACTTTATGAGCATATCTCTGAGTTGAGAGAACTCGCAATGTTTTCTGTTCTCAACCTCGATGAATCCCCACTTGGTCTGTCTTCCGAGCAGTTTCTTACCACTTACAGCTACCTCTCTATCACTGCCTATCACTGCAAATGGTATGTATTGCTGCAACACAACAGAGAAAAAGAGAGAGGGATAGAAATACTGTACAGTGAACTTTGTTACATTATGTGTACACCAAGCTAGTAGTAACTTGTTATGCTTAGAGGAGCTTAATTGTAGCTACACATTATAATAGTCTAGAGGAAACTTAGAGTTATATAGTTCATGCAGTTTTGTATAAACCCACTTTTAATACAAAAAATGGCCTAAATCAGCCATAAACACTGTTTTAGTAACTTGCCTATGTAGTTCTACAACACTCAATGTTATAGATGAGCTAGAGACGAGTTTACCTCAATCTTTGCATTAGCAGCTGCATCCTCCTCATCCTCTGCTCCGTAAGCAGTGGGATAGATATTGATGCCATGGAAATGAAGATCCTCCTTAATTCTCTGTTTGAAACTATCTCTCTCCTCTATAGTGAGTGTATCCGCCTTGGCTATGACCGGGACTACATTCACAAATCCATGAAGATGCTTCATAAACTCAACATCAATTGGACGAAGACTAAAGAAAGAGAGATGGGCTTTAATTAGAACAGACTTGAGGGTGTGCTCTAATTAGAGAAGTAAGTGGCTGACCTGTGACCAGTAGGAGGGATAAAGTAGAGACAGCAGTGGACGCGAGTGTCTGGGATCACCTTCTTCCTATTTATGCTCACCTCCTCGTTGAGATAACGGTCAAATTGTTCGTTAACAAATTCAGCAATTGGTTCCCAGCACTTGTCGTTGTTAACTTGATCCCCAAAACCAGGAGTGTCAGTAACTGTCAGCTTCAGACGAACTCCTTGTTCTTCAATCACTGTAGAATGATTAGGAGGAGGATGAGTAGGAGGAGGAGGAGGAAGAGGAGTAGGAGAAGGAATGTGGTTAATTAGATCCAAGAGAGGTGTGCAAATAGTGTGTTCTGGTAAGTTCCTTAACCACACATGTCATCATAACACATCTTCTTAACAATTACCACATTAATAATCCACATTTAGTATAATACAGAGATATTGTGTCATTAGTACAGTGAATAGTAGAGGAGGTGTTTCTTACCATGACTGACTGACATGACTTCAGTGGTCGGTGGTATTACATGTGGAGGGGGTGTGGCCGATGTTCGACTGATCTTAGCTCGGAATAATGTGTTGATCAATGTCGACTTTCCCAGCCCTGTCTCTCCTGAGAGAGAGAGAGAAGAGATCAAGAGATCAAGGAGAGAGTGGATGTGAAGGTTTAAAAAGAAATGAACTGTAAAATCTCAGACCATGAATAACTATATACACTATATGTATGTGTATTTCAATGATACAGAGTTATTAATCAACACATCACAATACACTGCCAATAAGAATTAAACTGAAAAAAAAACCAGGACTGTCACCATAGAAACCCAAGGACCAGGCAGGAGTGTTACCATGGAAACCCACAGGGAACCTAACTCACCAACAACCATGAGGTTGAGTTCAAATCCTCTTTTAATAGACTTCTTTTTAATCTGTTCTTGAATTGTGTCGAATCCGACATAGCCGTTTAGTTTGGTAGAGAGATTGCCCCATCTCGTTGTCTGAGACATCACATCAGCTACCAGCTCCAGGAACTCTGCAAATGACATTGTTGCTTCCCCTGGCAGAGAGGAGGAGAAGGAGGAGGTTGAAGTGGAGGAGGAAAACGAGGAATAGATGGATCATTTGAAACTCAAAGGAAATGCCACCAACATGATTAACCATCCCTTCTTTCTCTCTCTTTGCCTGCTAATCCATTCCTCCCCTTCTATCGTACACACAGACACCCATTTCTTTCTCTTTGACAATACCTTCTCTTTGTCCAACCCAGAACTGGATTAGTTGCAGATCACTTTCTTTGGCAGTTGGTCCAAGAACCTTAGCCGCTAAAGACGGTACAACACTAGTAGGAACATTGCCCGACTCCTCCGTGTCTGCTTGTCGGAATATCTTAGCAATAACTGCGTATCATAGAGATAGAGGGTTTATTACTAGCAGAGACACTGAAATATGCTAGCTACATCAGAAAAACAGGTCAATTCTTGTATCGACGTGGTAACGGGAATTTTAGGCTTCCCCTCGTAGCAAAGCGTTAGATTGAGCGGCAAACTAACCGTCATATTGTCCCTGAGTGAGAATCATTCCCGACTCCATGTCTGCTGATACTCTCCTCTCTCTGAATAACCAGGTTAGACAAGAACAGTTGAGCAGTCTCTCCTTTCTTCCTTGGCGCTAGTCCACACCCAAACGGAATGTGCCGTAATTCGTGTCTAATTTTCTAATTTAAGGAAATGGCGAGTAATTTAAAAATACGCGGGAACTACAAAAATGGTGGAGTGCACTTTCCAATCCCTTCCTTACTTAGTAAGCTCTTTCTCTCTCAATAAACCTCGCCATTATCTATTTCCTCTCAATCTAATAGTTTCCTGAAAGTCAGAGACCAGTGCTACAGGCCTGGAGAGAGGTGGCAGTGAGGAGAGAAAAGGAACTGTCTGCTAGGAGACGAGAGCAGCTGCAACTGCTCAAACAAGAGGTGGCTGTCCGTCTACTGAGGCTACAACAATCCAAACAGTCTCATAATCTGAAAGAATCTAAAGCGGAGGTAAATCACTTGTTCTAATACCAGATATCCTCAATAATTGTTGTTTTATTCAGGTTGAGAAAAAGAATATACATCATCCAGCAAACCATCATCAACCATTGAAACTAGTGGAGCAAGTGAAGAATGAACCTTTAACTCAGCCTGCTAATACACAATCATTGCCACATGGAGTGGAGTACCCCATTCTTACTCTGGAAGACATATACTCCAGTCGTACCCCAGAGGACAGCTACTCCAGATATACTCCAATGGAAAGCTATCATAGACATACTCCAAAGGAGAGTTACTCCAGCCGTACTCCAGAGGAGAGTTACTCCAGCCGTACTCCAAAGGAGAGTTACTCCAACAAGAAGAGTTACTCCAGAAGAACAGATGTGTATAGCAGACTGACAGCCATGGCAAGAGGTTACCTAACAAGACGTCTGTTGCAGTGTAATAAGATCAAGAGTCTTATCAGCACCATTAGAGTAAGTCACACCCACTTCTCTTCCTTCTCCTCCTGGCACTCTCTGTAATAACTATATATGTCTCTAACTACAGGATGGAGGAGAGGTGCTGGCTAGTTTGACAGAACCACTGACACCTCAAGATAAGGCTCTAAGAGACAGAGTTTTCTCTCAGGTAAACTTTCTTACTCCTACTCCACCACCTCCACCTCCTACTCAAACTCACTAGATGCAAGTGGCTAAACTAACACTGCTGGAGATAGTGCAACGACCAGTGAGAGAGAGAATGGTGTTGGTAGCTCAGTCACATCATCAGACCTCTCAGAGGAAACAGAGAAACAAGGTTAGCAGTATAGAGTAGAAGAAGGGTTTCATGTGGTCTACCATTGGACAAAGTTTGGTTGTCAGGGATCCTTCTGTTGG
>JAODVQ020056807.1:0-18814 GCA_025400075.2 Phenganax stokvisi
ATACACAGAAAGAAGTTCATTATAGAGAGGTCTTTGTTATAGGGAGAGGTTTCATAGAATAGTCATAGAGTGTTAATGTACAACAGACCTGACTCCTAGCCTCCTGATTGTTCATACCAGGGTAGGGTGATGAGCCACATGAAAACACCTCCCATAACAGTATACCATAACTCCATACATCACTGGCCGATGTGTACTTGCCAAAATTCAAACCCTAATGGTCGGAGAGAAATGGCACACTTATGATATATACAGCATAATAGTATACCTCTGGAGCGGTCCATTTGATGGGGATGTTCCTAGTACCTGATTGGACAATGTATATTCCTCCCTCATCTTCTCTGCTCATACCAAAATCAGCAATCTTGACGATGTCACCTTCACCAACAAGACAGTTCCTTGCAGCCAAATCCCTATTATATGCAGTGGAACTTGTTAAAGTGAACTCCAGGGGACCAGCTTCAAATGTTTACATAAACAGGAGTTTCATTTAAAGAGTAGCTATAGTATAGTGTATGCTTATAGAAGGTACTTTAGAGTTAGTTCATACTAAAGGGGTATTTCGTACTAAAAATGTTCACTTTAACAAGGTTCAAGCTGTAGTTTGTATTAGAACATCTTTCAATGAGGTAAACATGCAATTTATGTGTATATTGCGCACATGTTCCAGTGGTGTATTACCTGTGAATACAGTTGTTCTGTTCCAAGTATTCCATTCCTTTGCAAGCATCGATGGCCATACTGCACAGCTTCTTCTGTCCCTGATGACTCCCCTTCTTCCTCAAGTACTCCAGGAGAGCTCCTCCAGGCATTAGCTCCATGACAATGTACACCGGGTCCTTCTCGGCACACACACCAATGAGTCGTACGATATTTGGGTGTTCGTATTGCTTCAAAATTTCAGCTTCTTGGAGGAATTTGTCCATGTCTGCTACTTCATTGGAACGGCAGGTTTTCACGGCAACTCGCTCGCCCGATTTCAGCGTCGCTTCAAAAACCTCGCCAAATGCTCCCTTTCCGATTTTACGTCCGACGTGAACGTCACTGTGACAGAGAGACCATTTGTCGTTCCTGACGACGGCATTAATTAGAATGGCACCCGATGCTCGGGTGACTGGCGCACGAGTGTCTATGTGTTCCTTGAGCAAATCGGCAATCCGTGCAAATGCTTTGGCCTCGAATCGGTACATAGTAGTGCCTTGTTCCTGTAGTAAAACAATGACAGATTTTGAATTCAAATTCAAACGACGATAGATTTTGAATTCAAATTCTACTTACCCCACTAATTGTCTGAATCATAAAATGTTTGGCCGTTCCGTTGTTGTTACAGGTCAGGACGTATTTGGAAGCTCTATCACTGTATCTCACTAGATAGTCCCCTGGATGCTTGCACTTACTCTCAGCTAACCTTCATATATATAACAATAAGTCATAGAATGATTATGAGACGCAAAAATTTTATGAGATGGAAAAATTTTGAGAGAGACATACTTTCTGTCAATGTCGCCATAGTACCAGGGCTCCTCCTCCACTGGAACATCGGCAGGCTATGTAGGAGGAGAGAGAAAGAGCTAGGATAAACAACAACAAACAAACAAGTAATATATAAACAAACATCATCGTAAACAGAAGTGCCATCTTCCTCGTCGCTCTCCTGAACGGACGAAACATCGGCCGTTTCATCGAAATCGACTCTTGGATAACCGGTTGAACTGGAATCAGAATCTTTATTCTTCTTCTTCAGCTTCTTTCCAAGCCCTTTGATTCCTTTCATACCTCTGAATAGAGTGGCCTGCATCTGTAACACACAGTAAGTATACTTTGTAATGTGAAGAGAAATTTTAGGAATTTTAAAGGGAGTGTATAGCAGTATATAAAGGCTAAGTTCAGTACAAGTGGAACGAAATTGCATTCTTTCGCTGTATCACATTGTTCTTGATTGGTTTGTTCTATCTTTAGTAACATTTCTAAATTTAGCACTTATTTCTTATACAGAGCTTATAATATACTGCTAGAATATACAGTATACAGATTTTCTAAAACATGAAGATTTTGTAGTTACAGTATTTTACTGACCTTTCCACCAACAGAGGAACGGCCCCCCGCAGTGGCCGTGTGTCCCCCAGTGGTCACCGAGACCTCCAATTCCCTCACGTCAACTCCCTCTCCCAGGGGATCAAATAACGGCGGGGGGTTCTCACCGAGTTCATCCGCAGCTCTTCGTATTACCTGTGCTTGACCCTGGAGTAAAGTGATTATTACAACCTCTCTGTAGTGGACACTCTAGACAGTAGAACCTCTGAAAATGGACAATCTACAGTTGATATTTAACACTCTTTACTAAAGACCACCTCTTTATAAAGGACAGTTGAACTAGTAGAACCCCCTCTTGTGGACACTCTACAGCCTATGTAAACCTTTAAGACTACACTCTCTACAGTGGACATTTTAAACAGTAGAACCTCTCTAGAGTGGACACTCTACAGTAAAAATTGTCCATCCTCTCTATTAAAGTAATAACTCACAGATTTTCTGGCGATGAAGGAGTTGAGCTCCTTGACTTCTCCCTGAAGTTGAGCCATTCTCACATGTTTTGGAATCCTGGACACACGGCAGAATGAGAACATGAGAATAGAATAATATTGTTAGAGAGTAAGAAGGGAGAGTTGCTGACTCTCTCTCGCTCCGTTCAATATTGGCCTCTATGAGGCATGGAACATCTGAAGTGGTATTGCAGTCACCATTGCACTATGATGTGCCTAGGCTTCGTAGGCCCAGTGAAACACAGATGATGGAACGTCCTATACTTGAAATGGGGAACAAAAAAAAAGAGAGAAGAAGGGGGGAGAAGCGTACTGAACACTGCCACCAGGTGTGACTGGGTCTGTGACGTCCGGTTCCTCCATCACTCTAGCCAGCTCTTCCTCCTGACCAAGAGTTAAAAAAACAGTATCACTATACACACATACTTTAACAAGTCACGTGTGTACTAAAACTCTACTAATTTGAAACCAGCCACCTCACTAAACCAACACTTAGTTAGCTTAATAACACATTGCATATATACTATATACTGGTATACTACTTATATTTCAAGTGACTGTAGCAGTATATGTATAAAGGCTCTAATTACTGTTTAGTATATAAAAGTGAAATGAAATTACATTCTTTCACTGCAGCCTATTGTTCTATCTTTAGCAACATTTCTATATTTAGCCTTTACACACTTTATTTAAGGCCAAAAGGTCACCTTTTCTGTGATCTCCTTTTCGTGCTGTTCCAGCTCTCTTTCTAGCACCTCTAACCTGTTGAGAGGAACATCTAAAGTGGTATATACTACGGTCATTATTGTACTTGTGTGCCTGGGTTTGCGGGCCGAGGGAACATTAGTGATGGCAACCTCATAAATCAGGCACGAGAACACACAGAGAGAGAGTGGACTGGAGTGATGGTGTGAGTGTGTGATAATGTGAATGTGTGAATAGTGTGAGTATGTGATAGTGTGAAATGTGTGATATTGTGAATGTGTGATTGAAAAATAATCCAATACTAGTCGTTTTACTTCATCTTGATGTTGGAGTTGGTGAGATTGTTTAACACAACGTCGCCGGGGGCAACCTGAGGCGAACACATCTGTCCACACAGTCCGGGATCAAACTCAAATAAATCCACTCCGGGAACCTCTCTATAACCATCACAGACAATAGAAAGAATCAGTGGGGTAGAAAGAAAAACTTTAAAACAACCGAAACCGAAAGGAAGAGCTAAACTAACTGTTGGTTGTCTTGAATAAATTTAACGTACTCCTCCTCCTTGTCTACCATGTTTATTGACTCGTAGAACTGAGCGAATGCGTCTTGATATGTCTGAGTTAGGTCAGTGGCTTGAGCATACTGAGAGAGAGCCTCTTTCCTGCTCAGAACAAGAGCACGATGTCATATAGTAGGAAGAAATATGGAGCTATACTCTATGACATATGGCGTATAGTGCAGCTATTGTATGTCTGTACTACGGCATTAGAGTGGAATCTTGTTTTAAAACTTATTTAGAGTGTCCTTTGTTCGGAGGTTCCACTGTCTAGTGGAATCAGACTGTAGTTGTGTAGGTGTTCCTTGCTTAGAGGTTCCACTGGTTTACCATTCAGTGATTTGAAGTTCCATTCGTTGTTGAAGAGTGTCCAGACAGAAGGGGAGAAGAGCTGTTCTCCAGTGGTCTTGATGAGCATTTGCATTGAGTATAGAGAGAACATAGTTATTGTGGCAGGAGTGAAGTTGGTTCGATTGCCCGACAAACTTTCTGCGATATCTAGGGAGGAAGAGGAGCAGGGGCAGGAAGAGGAAGAGGAAGAGCAGGAGGAGAAAGATTCTCCATATTCAAACTTCAGTAGAGAAAAAAACCTACTTTTCTTCTGCTTTGGGCTCGGGAGCTGACTCGAGTTTCTTTCTCTGGATCTCTGTGGATTTGAGCAGACGTTGATAGGACACCTTCAGGTCCTGAACTGTCTTCTTTGACGAGTCATACTCTTTCTGCATTCTTGCTCTGTCCGTGTCAAATACCTTGGTTTATCAGAGAGAGGGAGAGAGTAGTATTAGAGGAAGAGGAGGAGGAGGAAGAGGAGGAGGAGGAGGAGGAAAAAGGAGGGGAGGAGGAGGAGGACACACCTTCTTTGCCCCTTTCTTGTCCTTGTAAAGTTGATCAATGGCTGGGACAATGGCTCCACTCATAATGACAGCTCCATCAGTAAGCATCTTCTGAATCCTAACACACATTTCTAGATATGACTTCCATGCCTAGCCAAAACAAACATAACAAACATACACAATGAACATAATCATTACAAGATCTGTGTAAGAACCCTGTAGTTAATGTAGATAGACTACAAGATGTGTACACTGATTACAACCACAGATAAGACATCTGGAGCACTCCATTATGACTAGTACCCTCCCTCCCTCCCTCCAGTAAACTCAGAGTTTGTTTGCTTTGACTGGCCCTGAAAAAAATACTAGGCTATCTCAAGCACTAGTAGGTTATAATGGTATATAGCTTTCGTGATTAAAAGCATTATCTAGCTGTATGTAACTGTCCACTTGGATTGTAGGATGAGTCTATTTCGTGCCCCTAAAATGTGAAGCAGCTGCTGTAGGAGCCTAAAATACACACACAAAGTGAAACTGGGTGGTTTCAATGAGCAAAAAGAATTTGCAACACCGACAAACTCTGAATAATTCGCTCAACAAGTTCATGTTACGGATGGCAGGCAACTAACTATTCAGCTCTTGTTATTATTATCAGCCTCTTTGCGGGATGTACAGCAGTCACTATTGCACTAAGCGTGCCTGGGCTTCGTGGGCCCAGTAGACACAGGTGACGTGAGCCCAGTGAGTCGGGCATGAGAACGGAGAGATTTTAAGCAAACTGAGTTGCTAGCCTACAATTAGGAGTACATTTTCAAAATGCACTCTTCACAACTAACACCTACACACTACACTCAAACCTATACTTCAAACTGAACCATAGAAACAGAAGATATTTTACCTCTGAGATACGGACAACCTCTCTAACACAGACAACACAGTCGGCACAAAGGTGTCCTTCGTTCAGAGGGTCCAATGTACACACTATATAGTAATGTTCCCCATATAAATATTCTAGACAATCCAAAACTAGTATCCCATGGGGACCATTATGTTAGCCATACACTACTCTAATAGGAGGATCTGGGGCTGTATAAAACAACAGATGAATATCAAACTATTTATTAATGGATCACTCTGGAAATTGCTGGCTAGGCATTTATTACAAGGTCATTCCTGAAATTCTGTTGCTGATTCAGCTACTAGCTGGTGTTGGACAAACAGTTCCTCATGTTTTAGAAAACCCCCAACACACGCAACTCATAAAGTATGCTTGACATTATAACACAGCATATACTAATTCCTATCTATGTTGCTCATGTACTATACGTAATATAACTTCTGAAATGGTATTACGACGATAACAAGTGGTGAAAGTTTTTCCAAGGCAATGGGCTACTATGGAAAGAATAGCATCAGTATAATATGTGTACTGGGTACAGTGCTCTGATATAGTGAACGGCCCTAGCCACCTAACTAAACACTGTGTCGGAACTCTAAACCAAACTAACGCCTCACTAGTACACAAACAAACCAATATATTGGTATACCATCAGTACACGTATGTAGCAGGAGTTAAGCAAACACCACACGCACACACAGGCAGAAACTGTGAGAGTAAGCAGCCACCTAACTAGGCCAACAACCAGTTACACCAAAACCTAATTAGGGAGATATATACCGCGGGCATAAACCCGTTGTATGTACAAATACTAGAAACATAGAAAAAAACAAACACCGCCTTAGGCTCAGATTTACCTGAATTATGGGTGACGTTTGTGATATGTTTGACAGAGCTTTGTTAGCCCTGCTGTTAATCTTGGCTAGCTCCTGAGCATATTCCCTGTCCGCCTTGGCTCTGAAAAAAACGTGCGCTCGAAAACTCTCCAGAGCGTGGAGTTCTTCTTCGTGGCGTTTGTTGATGGCCTCGTGCGATTCTTGAAGGCATTTTCCGAACGCAAATCCGGTGGAGGTGGACGAGGAGGCTCTCTCTGTTCTCTGCTGGTGAGAGGAGAACTGGGGAGACGGTGGAGGATAACGTGGAGGAGGAGAAGAGACAGCAGGAGAGAGAGAGCCGTGTCGCGGCGGTGGTGGTGTAGGCTGCTGAGGAGGAGGAGGCTGCTGCTGCTCAGCGGCGGCGGCTCGCGTACGATGAGTAGGTGCAGGAGGTGGTGAAGAGGACGGAGGAGATGAAGAAGGAAGAGGAGCAGGACCTCTGTCTCCTCCACTGCCGCCCCTGGAGGGAAGAGTAGGGTTGGAGGTGTTGGAAGGGGGATTCGAGGAAGAAGCGTTGGCGTTCGCGCCGGGTGGCGGCCATACGGGTAAGTTTCCCTTCCTGCCTGCAGCACGGGGAACTGCTCGCGGCTTAGGGACAGGTGGAGGTCCTTCGTCTTCTTCGCTGGGTACTGCCGGAGGAGGTCGATCTCTGCCGGCTCCGCGGGAGGGAAGGCCTGGACGCGACATCGCACACACCCGGCTCGGCCTTCTCCCAATCAAAGACCAATTACAGCGCGACGGAGACAAAACTGTCTAGGCCTGCACGTCACTTAAACCGCTCAGGAAGAGAGTGGCCTGGAGGAGACGACAACAATAACAGAGAAAACACGAAACTGAGCTGAGCAGCTAGCTGGCATATCTGCGGGGGCTGAAGGGTATTTCCCTTACAAGGAAGGAATAGTGGGCGTGGCTAATTCTGTAGTTATAGTGCATGCGCGATACCATGCGGCGCGCCGCAGAAATTTGGCAAAACTGAAAAGCCTCTAGACAAGAAAGAACTGTAAACTGATGTCTTTCCTCTTGAAGTATTAGTGGTGTAATCTCTTGCAGAAGAAGAAAATTAGAGGGTCAAGATTATTGAAAGTGTTAACCGTTGAAATATGTGGCTAAGTCGTAGGGCGGCGAAAATGTGGGTATTGAAGCTAGCGGTGGTATTAACGTTCTGGGTGACCGCTCTAGCCACTGAGATGGAAATAGAATTGAAGGACAACGCCGTACAATGTTTCTATGAACACATCGAATCCGGTCAACGCTGTTTCCTCGAATTTCAGGTGGGTAAACCGTGAATACTCTAATTATAGCACACCAGGCCCTGACACCTGCTTTGTTCGGTTATTCTGTTGCGATAAAAAATGACTCCATTTATTTTTAGGTCACGAGAGGTGGCAATTATGATGTGGACGTGGTCCTCTATGCCCCAGGTGACAGGATAATCTACCAGCAACAGAGAAAACAGTACGACTCGGTCGATTTCACGACCACCGAATCGGGCGAACACTACTTCTGTTTCAGCAACGAATTCTCCAGTTTTACTCACAAAGTCATCTACTTTGATTTTGCCACGGGAAACGAGGAACCCATCACGGACGAAATAGGCAAGACTCACAAGGCCTTCACGCAACTTGAAGTCTCGGTGATGAAGATCCACGAGGCTCTGACCCTTGTCCGGGACTACCAGACCCACCACCGTCTGAGGGAATCAACGGGCCGAGACGCAGCAGAGTATTTAAACGAGCGTGTACAATACTGGTCTCTGGGAGAATCCCTCCTACTAGTCCTGGTCGGTCTGTGCCAGGTTTTCATTCTCAGACGTTTCTTTGCCAACAAACGCAGCCAGATTTGAGTCACACCTCATAAAAAAATATCCACGCATTTTCTATACATGTATAATTTATGCCAGTGCTATATACTTTAGGGGATAATTGCTTTGATATGTAACTCAGATGACCCTGTTATTGTTTTGGATTATTGAGGTATTTGAGTGGTTTGGTCAGCAAGGGATTTTAAGGCGTTCAGAAATGATTATTACTTTCTATATTATACCTATACATAGTAGAAATACCCCCAACACCAATACTTATATGAGTATGCAGTCATAGACCTTTATGAAGTCTTATGTTAAAAGAATAGATACATATTATAATTTAGTGCAAATATTAATTATATATGCATGTTGCATTCTGTGAGAGGAAAGTTGGTGTGTAAATGAAATCTGTGCTCAGAATGATGGAATCCTGAAGTAAACCAAAAAAATATTTTAAATTTATTATTACGAAAAAATGTGATATTTGTTTTCCTGACCTCTCCAAAGGTGATGGATGAATTGATGAATGAGAATCCTTCCTTTTTTGGTATGGGGAATCCTGGTTGTGTATATTCTAATACAGGAATGATTGGAATAATTTGATTGTAGGTATTGACACACTAACTTACTTGTGTTTATGTATACAACTGCCAGGGGAAGCAGGGCGTTTTTTATCACATCTTTCAACTTTGTTAACTGTATAAATAGCTCAAGCAATTAAACAAAGAACCATGTAGTCGTTCCAAGGAATGTATGTTGTGGCTCTGGTGGCCATAATAAAACTTACATCAAATTGTCCGATGTTTGATTGAGGTAGCTCCATGTCATACACTCTATTATAGAGATAACAATATGGTTACATACATAATTATGATAATACTTTGATAATAATTATAAACCTTGCATTACTGACAGTTCCACAAATACGATTCTCATTTTTCTTGAAGGAGGGGGTTACATCACCCTTAGCTGTCTATACGAAGTATTTAAGGAGTATATAACACACTAACAACTAAGGAAATCATCGTTCTTACAAAAGTAACAGTGAATGCTGATTCTTTTAACTCTGGTAGGTACATTGTGATACTGGCGTTGGCACTGAGAGCGGCACTTTGGTTTCGAGTGCTAGTTTGGTTAGTAATAGTCATTCGAGGTCGATCCACTACTTCGAGTAGCAGCATTACTTCACTGTGGGAGTACTTATTACACAATTCCTGTCATTATGATCAAAATCACTCGGTGATTCAGAGAAGAGCTATAATGTCTCTATGGTATGAGGTATAGGCTAACCTGTGGTACTAGTGTAGAAGCACACCAGGCATCTGTCCATTTGAATATCCATAACTACATTAACAAAGTATAAAATTGTGATTAGCTCTCCACGATTCATATATCATTTGCTACCAAAGAACTAAAATCCATTTAAAAATAGCTTGTCTATATAGATCTTTAACCAACTATGGGGGCTATAATATTGTTATACACTTACTTGATCAGAAGTGACATTGTAAGCCAGTTGCCCTGCCATCCAGAAGGCATAAGCTGCTGAGTCTACAACATATGTACTGATAACAATGTGAACCATGCTTTCATTGGAAACAGTAGAGAAGTCTGGAAGAGGATCAGCATCGAATGATGGAGTAGCATTCACACCTTTCAATATGAACTCTCCCTATTAGTATGATCAAGAGTGTAGAAATAAATGAACCAAGCCTAAAATACAATGTTCTCTTGCTATTTAAACAGTTATAATAATATAGGAATTTTTAACTCATAAGGGGTAATGTCAACCTATGCCTAATCTGACTAGTTCCATATTTCAACTATATATATATACTTTGCGAATACTACAGGGCCTATAATACCCAAAGCCTTTAAGTTTACGTGTTAATGCCTCGCTCTGTTTAGATCAATTCTTTACCTTATGGTCAGTTACAACAACGTCGATTGTAGAGAAATTCGCATCGCCGACCAGGGTATAATCAATCTCCACTCCGTCTGCTACTTTTAGTATAGCTAATAGGTAGAATATTATAATCATACAGAGAGATATATAGAGAGAGAGTGGTAAGACAGCTTTAATGTTGAAGTTTGTTGAGAGGTTGGCTTACTTGGTATTTTACTGAGGTACTTGTCATTTACATCCTTATTGATTGTTTTAGGTAGCCACTTTCGGCACAACTGAGTATATACAAAAATCATTAATTTTGAAATTTATTTTTAAAAATTCTCAGTGAGTTTTAAGAAAAGGATGGCAGCTATTATTGTCTACCTCTCTTTTCAGTTCCCATCGCACTATATCACCCAGTCCTGGGCCAAACAGATTATAGAAGTAGCTACATTAAAGAAAAAAGGGGAAAAAACCTATTAAAAGTCTAAACCAATGCAACATGCAATGCATAATATAATACTCTATAGCTACCTCCTTTAAAAGCAAGGTGTGTATATACAGAGAATTTACAGTGGAATCTCCAATAGGAGCTCCTCAAAGATAGTGGCAGCTTCTCTACTAGTGATGCTCCTTCTGGCCCTTTGCTAATAGATTTAACCTCTGTAATAGGGACTATCTCTCTACAAAGGACAATACAGTTGTTCCATATGTGTCCCTTGTTCGGAGGTTCCATTGTAATAGTTAGAATGGTTATAAGTAGATAATGTGTCCCTTGTTTGGAGGTTCCACTGTTACCTTGCTCCTCCCTTGAAGACCAGGTCGGCAACTGCAATGTCAAATTTACACGAAGTAAGACTCAGGTAGAAGTGGTCATCATCATCATCAGACTCTGTGACATTGCTATTGTTTGCCATTAGACTAACGCTGATTTCAAATGATATCTCTCCTGCAGTTGCATCAACTGAAATTCTGTCTGTGAAATGTGGCCTATTGAATCAAGGAGGAAAATCTCTACTCAGTATATAAGACTGTTTAAGGCCCTTACATATTAGCAGAGCTATCTAAGTCTGTATAAGCCTAAGTGTATTAAACTCTTCAGTCTGCCATAGGCTAACAAATGCATTTATTCTGGCATATATAGCTCTGAAATAGCAAGGTTATGTATTGATTATATCCTACCAATCAATCTCGGTAAAGGTGAAGTCAGTGGAGAACGAAAACGACACGTCTTTGATGTTCAAAACCACTCCTCTAGTATCACTAGTCAAACTCGACTGGCCAAAATCCAGAGAATGTATCACTATGCTGTGTGTGTACATGATCTTTGTAAATGAACTCTCTCTCTCTATTATATTCATGTCCTACTTGTGAAGGATGGGGTAACCTGTGCCTATTAGGCATACAAAGGTCTGGTACATACTATAGCTAGTGGTATAATTGTGACTTGAATATTTGCATTATAGAGGCCTCTCTCTCTATCATCTCTATTTAATTCACTCTCTCTCTATCATCTCTATTTAATTCACTCTCTCTCTCTCTTCTCTCAGCTCACTGACTTGTCAAAGGTGTAGGTGACATTGGCCTGCCTAATCTGATCAGTTTGATTAATCTGAGGAATGGAGTAATTACACAACCACTCCTTCAATATAGCCAGTCCTCTATCATGAACTATATAATGAAGAGTAATACATACATCATAGCTCCTTACTTCAACATTATAAATAAGACAATAGATATCTTGCGGATCATGGAGCACCTTTAAAGTACCATTATAGGATGTTATTCAAAGGTCTAAGGCTGATTTAGTAGGCTAAATGAAAAGTTTGACTACTCACCATAGTTCAATCCTTTACTAGTAAAGATGGCTCTAAAACCGGGGTTCTGAGTTTCCTGGTTCTGAACCACCACAATGACTGCTACCACTAAAACAACACACACTGTTCCTAGCTTCATAATAGTAGCTAGCTATATTATACCATCAATAACTGTAGCTATCACAGCTAATACACGAGGCTAACTAGTCCACCAGTCACACACCAAGATCCACTATACTAGCTACTATGCCAATTACTCCCAGTTGGGTATATACCTTAATAACCTACTAGAATGTGTAGTTATGCGTTGCTTATCTCGTGACTGAAAGTAACACACGATCTGTGTTTACCTTCTGGGAATGGTCGTGTCTTTTGGAAACTGAATATTTTCCCTTTTAAAATTGATGTTTAGGTATTCATATTTCATAATTCTCACGCTCTGCTCATACCCTTACCCTCCATTATTGACTTAACCTTGCTAATTCCAGGGAACTAGCTAAGTAATTATTATGTAATTGTTCACACAAACAGGAGCTTTGTATAAAGACGCTATTATAATTATGACCCCAGGACTTTGAGCTAGTTCATACCTGAAAATTTATTGAAACACTAAAGTTTGATAAATGACTTTTGAGTACATTTCTCACTCCCACACATTATTAATTAATAATTATACGCAAGCACAACTGAAGAAGTTTTTAAAAGTTCATTTTTCACACAAATCCCTTTCTCAGCTTCATGATTACTTCGGGAGTATAGTTGACATCACTACTAACTTCAATATAACCCTAGATAGAATGAAATAAACAATTTATTTTACTCAAATTCTCTCAGAAAATGGAACTGTAGCTATAATTACTATACCATTCCAAATGAAAGGGTTGGATTAGTAAATGTGAATCCTTCAACTGATGGTATTGGTATTCCTGTGTTCAAGTATTCTGGAAATAAAAAGACACAATGTATTGTGTTAAAGGAGTGGTGGGGATTAAATGGAGTGATGGGTATTAAAAGGAGTGTGTATAGCTGTAAGCAAAGGCTAAATTTAGTACAGATTCGTAATTCGTTTTGCCATCTTTGGTAACATTTCTAAATGTAGCTTTTTATGATTGCTTTTTAATATACATCAAAGGACCTACTGTTTATGTAGGCTAGTCCGAGTGAAGGAGCCAGTTGAGTGACTATTTTACTCAGCGTCGTACACTGCAGAAGAGAGAGAGAATAAACATAACAGCACAATATTAACATTTGATAGCTGTATAAACAGTAAGGGGGAATGAAGTGCTTACATTAAAGTTTCCTATGTTGCTATGGAACAAACTCAACTTAATCCTGAAAGATAATCAAGAATAATAAACAGGAAAATAGCTATTTGAAATAGTTTACCGTGGGTTTGTAACATTACCACAGACAGCATACTGTCCCTGACTTGATGAGGAACTTAGTGACACATTCACATCTGCTTGAGTATCCTGACAAACAAATCATAGCTTTCAATATGACTGAATACTACTTTTAGTAACTTAGGCATAATAATATGGTAGGCATTTTAATAACTAGCTGACACAAGAAGTTGAAACTATCCATGATAGTTATGGAGCTGAATTTACATTTAATCACTTTCTTGATATTACTATAATAGGCTCTATTAATTGTTATATAAAGGTATGAGAGCTATGGGACTATTGTATAGCTATACCTGACTATGCTTGACTTGAAGTAGTTAGCAAGGTTTTAAAATTCTTACCAGTTGAAGAGTAAATGCTTCCTCTATCTTTCCATCGTCTTCCACGTACATACTGGCATGGAGTTTGCCGGATATGACGGCATATTTTGGAGTGATGTTCAATCTAGGATAGTCCACTGCCTTCACACCAAACATTACATCCTTGTTAGGATACTTCTTACACAACATCTGACACAAAATACAACAAAAAATATCATTTTGCCTTAGATATACAGTGGAACCCTGTTATAATTAAACCTCAGTGGACTGGCCAGTATTACATTAGTTCTATAGCTAGTGAATAGAGTATATATAATTATAGCAGAAACTTCAAAACTAGTAGGTTTTGTGTAACTAAAGATGGAGCAAACTTATTGAATAATAGGGAATGCATTCTATTCCACGTTTGTAAATTCAGCTTCTATAACTATGTATACACATAACACTATATAGAGCTTACTGGTGAGACGATGTCACAGTAGAAACCAGTTGTTTTGAAACCAGTTGGAATCTGAACCAAAAGATAAAAAAGAACATTGTGTTTTATTTGTAAACCAATCAATTTCACTGTTGTGGTTCACACCTCATCATTGGATACATTGTAAGCTAAGAGTCCGGCTTTCCAAAATGCCCAGGATGCTGACTCGGCAACGTACGAAGTTCCTTGGAGGCGGAACATCTTGGTGATGTTCCCCACGGAGGGATCAGGGAGAGGAGGAGGTGCAAACGGCAGGTCTTGTGGATTATTAATCATCTTAAACTCACCCTGTAAAACATATTTTCAAAGTTTATATTATTATAGTCTGTGATGAAACACTGTATGATAGAAACAACCTCTCAAAAAAGGACACTCATATCTAATAAAGTATATACTGTACTGGGGATAACCTCTTAGCTAAGGACAAAACTGTAGGCACAAAATTAGCCGTTTTTGCTCTGTACATGGATTAAGTGTGTATAAATGAGTTATATAACCTTGCTGTTGATAATGATGGAGCCAGGATGAGAGAAATCAGGATTTGAAACCAGAGCATAATCAATCTCCAAGCCGTCCCACACAGGATAAGTGACTGCACACAAGGAAAAAATATAACTGAAAGTGATTGATATTTTCCGCTTGTTTTTGCCTTGTTTTTTGTTATTGATATGACTATCAACACAGAGTGTATGTCGTGCCTTACTCACCATTTGTTAGTTTGTTAATGGCATCATTTGCAGCTGTGTTTATCTCACTCTGTATACTGGAGCACACCTGTGTCGACGGAAAACAAACATGAAACCAAAATTCCACCCAGTCACATATGTTTTGCACGGGAGCTAGGCGAGATATTTTCCTACTTGGCTATCGATGTAGCTCTTCAGCTGTCCTTCAATTTCTGAACTGAACAGATTATAGAGCCAGCTGCAGGGAGAAAAAATACTTACTCACAGTAGTCTTCAGATCATTATAATATCACTGTTCCATGGGTCAGTTTCAGTTGAGGCACTTGTTAAAGTAAACTCCAGGGGACCGGGCTTAAAATGTTCACACAAACAGGAGTTTCATTTAAAGAGTAGCTATAGTATTGTGTATATATGATTATAGAAGTGACTTTAGAGTTAGTTGCATTTGATACTGAAGGGTATTTCGAACAGTGTTCACTTTAACAAGGCTCAACTGTAAAGGGCTCTAGATCTAACTTAGCTCCACTGTGAAGGTCACTCACTAACCTAGCTCCACCATGAAAGGTCACAGAAAGATGGTCTACATTGATGGAGCAGTAGTCACAGTTGAGATGAATTCCACCAGAAGTCTTGTTCATCGTAACGTTCACCGTGAGTTTGAGATCAATTCCACTTCCCGAGACATCCACAGTTCCACTGTCTTTGAAATGAGGCCTGAGCAAATAAAAGTTTCTTCTCATTGCTTATAGCCATAGCTACTGAGGTAAACAGGTGCTCTATGGCAGCCATGGCTTGGGATGGGATGTGAAGAAGTGGAAGTTTGACCAGTTATTGGCTAGTTTAGAAATGATATTTTGATTTATTGAGTCTTGGATTTGTTAAGGATTTGAGAGGCTAAAAATAGCAGAGGTTCCACTGTATTACAACTAACTAACTAACCAGTTTTCCTGTCTGTAAGACCAGTCAGCTGATATGGACAGAGAAATACCATCGTCAGATAGAGTAACGCCACCAGGACCGCTGGTTAGCATGGAATCACCAAAATCAAGACTATCCAATACAGCACTACAGGAGATCAAATCAATAATTGGAACGGTTTAATGGAGATGGAGACCTTACTTGGTCAAGCTGAAGTCTACAGTTCCAACGATAGCAACATCGAAAGATGTCTGGATGGGTGGAATGGTGAGTTGTTCTACCTGTTCCTTCAGCAGTGGCACAGCAACTGAATCAGCTATTACAGACACACACACACACACACACACACACACACACACACACACACACACACACACACAAAACACTGTTTGACCAACTGAAACTCCACTGTAGTATTATGGTTAAGTCTTTATGCTATTGGTCTCAATGAGCTTGACAAGCCAAAAACTTCTCTCAAACTGTTGCCTGATATTATAATATTATAGCTATATATGTGATGGCTAAATATCTGTATCATACTAAATAGATAGTCCCTAGTGTATGTACACATATTAAAACAGTTGAACAAACTTCTTCCACTCCGTCTCTCCAGATATGGCTAAAGATTGTAGCTAACTAACTCTGCTAAAGTCAGATTCTTAATAATGAGTGTGTAGCTAAAGTAATAGCTATAATACTGTTTTACCAAAATCCAAGCCTCTTTGTGTCACTATAGCTCGAAACCCAGGATTGACAGCTGAAGTGAAGGCAGTGGTGGTCCCTGGTCCAAGCAGTAGAACCAACAAAGAAGATATTATGACCAGCTGTCCAACTGATGACTGAATGGTTCTCATCTTTGTTACTTTTCTCAATCTCTTTGTAGTTCCTTCTATCTCTTTCTCCTTATCAATAACTATCACTCTCTCTCTCTGTCTCTCTTGGTTCACTGTTATATACTGCCGTGCATAAGCCACAATGAAGTATTGTTGTTTACAGAAAACACGGAAGAGCGTGACAATTCCCCATAGTATATCCTCGCTCCATCAACAAACAAGATTTCAATCACAAGTTTCGCTTTCGTTTTCACATTGACTTAGTTCCCATAGAAAAACTACCAGTGTGTCGCGTCACATCATACCACATAAATACTAAAAATAGCACAATCTATTATTAGTAAACACAGATTAGTAGAACAATTTGATTATGGAATGAATTTGATATATGTCATATTTTTATTAAGAAAAGTCGGTGTGTAGGAAAAGTCCGTTTTGATAATGATGTAATCCTGTAATTTAGAAAGATAATTAGATTTATACAATACAACTTCTATAGGATGGACGGTCCAACATTATTGTCCATTATATGGAGGTCATCCTCACTTCAGAGGTTGAAAATATAGTAGACCTATCGTGAAGTATTGAGGTGTGTCCTTTATAGAGAGGTTATTTTCAATCGTGTGCTTAATAGAGGTATCCTTTAGAGAGGCCTGGCCCTGAATATTGTAATCATGGAAGATTGTTAATTCAGACCTTTCCATAATGGATGGATGAATTGGTGAATGAAAATCCTTCCATTGTTGGTATGGGAAATCCTGGATCTAAATATTCTAATGTATGACAGAATGGGAATAAGACATATGTATACACCACAATACCATAATATATTGGGAAACTTTTTATGTTTAACTCTTTTTAATTTCGTGTTGGCAGATGCTGAGCATAATATTTTGCTAGCTTCATTTTATTTGTGTAGTGTAATTATTTCTAATAATACTTCAGGTAAGAGATTTCCCAAGGAAGTAGAGCTGAAAAATAGATAAATTTAGGGAATTAAATTGTGTTCTTTCACTTTATCCAAACTTTAAAGCTCTCATAACTACTCAGCTATGTATAATATACTCCCTTTAAAAGACATACCTGAAATAAAGCCTTTAATTCCAGAAGGAAGTAAAGTGCAAATTACTTTCTCGACTTGACTCAGCTGAGGGACAGAAGAGCAGAACAAGCAGTCAGCTATTACATACAGATCTAGATTACTCACGTTAAATTTTCCGATGTTTGTTTTAGCCAGTTCAAAATCTGTTACACTACAACAGATGAAAAACATATGATTAATATGACATTATAGGCATTAGCTATGCAGTGGAACCTTGAAAGCAGACACTTTTAATTATAAAGTTCCTGCCATAGTCATAACGTATACTAGTATAGATATGAAACTCCTGTTTTTGTGAAAGATTTAGCTAATTCCTTGGAGTTCCCTCAGAACATTTAGTAAGTATTAACCTTGGTGTAGTAATGTTGGATGACAAATAATTGTCTTTTCTTTTGAAGAAAGGTTGTAGCCCTGCTTCGACTTGCTAGACAAGTAAATGAACCGATGATATTCAATGTTTATTTTCTTACTAAATGTAGAGTGAAGGCCATGAACTCAGCGTTAGTTGAAACATTTGAGATAAACATTTTCATGGCAATGAGACCTTGAACCAAGATCTGCTTGCCGACGACCGTCACATTAGGAGGTTGAATCGCCTCTACACCCAAGGTCACTTTTTTGTTGTAATACTTCCTTGCACAGAGTGACTGCAATATCAACCATTTTACAACCATTTTAAATTTCCATTAGACATTCATAAAGACTAGCTAGGTGTGGGTTGTATAGAATAACCAGACGTGCAATACAGTATATAAAGTCACAAACCGTAATTTTAGCATAATCACACCATCCTTTGGTATATCCATACAGATATAGCTGCAATTGAAATTGAAGTTATCTGAGCCTCTCCTAGCTATTAGCAAGTGAGCTACTCTAGCTTTTATTCTTACATGTGAACTAGATATATTGTAGGCCAGTAGACCTGCCTTCCAGAAGGCATAGGCTGCTGAATCAGCAACGTATGAACCAATGAGAATGTGAGCCATTGAAGAATTGGAGATGTTGAGTGGAAGAGGGAGAGGTCCAGGATTATATTGTGGTCCGTCTGTGTCTCCCTTATACCTGAACTCTCCCTGTGAATGCGTGAGTGAGTTAGTGAGTGAGTGAGTGAGTGAGTGAGTGAGTGAGTGAGTGAGTGAGTGAGTGAGT
>JAODVQ020056914.1:0-11841 GCA_025400075.2 Phenganax stokvisi
ATGATCTAATCATGCAATATATAGCAATCTGATGTTTTTGATGTAATCAAGCGGCAACTTGAAAAATGCAGTATATTGATAAAAAGAGACTATATACATCTTTTCAGATAGCTGTTCGTCGCGTACCCATGCCTTGGCCTTCGCACATGAAATTGGGCTCATGTGCTAGAAAGATGGCTTAAACCCTCTTAAGTTTGAAACATTTTCTTTGACCAAAGGTTGACTAGTGTGAATAGATATAAGCACACAAATAAAAACTGAAACAGCCATCATTAAAACGAAACAGATGACGATCAATATATCTTTAAGTCTTCAAACCAGTGACTTAAAGTTTGGGTCGTTTTAAATTCCTTCTCCTCATCTAACGTCAGACAATTTTTCACGCCAAAAAGCTTCGGCGAGAAACAACTTATTGATGACAAACAAGAGATAAATACAAGCCAACGAGTCGTGTATATATTGATCGCTATGTATATGTGAGAGCTTTATACGACACACTTCACTGTGTTTTGTTTTGCAGCGAGTTTATGTGGATGCTTAAACTCTTTGCCGACTGCTTTTAAACAGTCTATACATAAAGTATATTTGTACAGGAAATTTGATTTAAGTGTTTTTGATTTTTTGCACAACTCCGAAAATGTGTTTTTCAACCTCCATGGTTCCAAGTCGCTGGTTTTTAAAATCCTCCTAATTTCAGTACTCTGCATGGTAAATCACTCTAACCATTATGCAAGAAATTTTAATTGTTTCGAGCAAAAAAAAATTGAAACGTCCAAGCTATAGAGTCAACCAAAACCAAAAAGTTTTAGCGACAAAAATCAGCTAATCTCACATGGATAAGTCATAGACCAAAGAAGCAGCTCAGTGTTTATTTAACGTTGGCTTGGTCCTTGCTTTCAAGTTTTCGTCCTGAGCAACACCAGCGACTAAGAAGTTCGACACCGGCCTGCACGGACTATTGTTGGTTAGAGTCAGAGTACCACTAAGTCTAGGAGAAACTTACAACAACATTATTGTCATTACAAAACCTAACTTTTTAGCTCGCAGATCCTCAAGCTATGAATTAGTATAACATGCAACAACTTTGTCCATATTGCCATATTGCAATCTAACAAAACTTCAAACCCTCATTTGATCACGGTCCGATGAAGACAACAAAAATATAATTATATATATATTTCATGATACTGCGAAAGATAAGCTATGACACTCAAATGCTCTCTTGGCTATACTTCCTTCGATAACATCTACGCTTTATAGCAGTTGCTTTGCAAATTAATCAGCAGCTTTATATAACTTATACAATCTTGATTAAAGACTGCAGTACTCAATCATAGACGTAGGATAAGACAAAAATCAACATATAGATGACAATAGTCATAAAAGCTTCACCGAATTTTTAGCTCTTCTGCACTAAATTTATCAGACGTATTGTCTTATACAAACTCAAGCCAGGACTCAAGCTTATAAAAGAAAAACAGAGAATAAAGATCTAGCATAGCAGACTTTATTTTTTCTAAAACCAGACGGTCTGTTATGTCAGAGACAGACCTCCAAAAGACTAGCCATGACAAAGAGTTAAATAATCGTTCTATGTGAATTCAATTATACTCAAACAGAATAATACTTAATGGACTCGTTCTACACACAAATACGTCGAGACATGTTATTTCGAAGATGATTGTGTAATAGACAAAAGGTACTGGTAAAAAGATAAGTGAGTGTTTTATATTATCGCGTAACAATCACAGTCAATACTCTTAGAAAAGTAAACAGCAAATATCTGCCAAGGATATACAAGACAACAGTAGAAGATCGTGGGTGAAGTGGAGGAGCGTGAGAACGATCCAGTGAAAAGGGAATAAAATAGAAAATGAAAAATTGAACAACTTTCCATTTGAATCCATTCTATCATTTGATGTTTGGGAAGTCACCGAGATTCCAGGAACTTACAATGTAGTGCCAAGATCAAGAGTCGCGCTTTGATTGTGGAAACGTAGATGATCTTAGAGTGGATGGTTCAAAGTAATAATAATTATGTAGATGAGTATTTGGAAGTATCTAGATTAAAGCATAGCCAGATCTCAACTTTGATTATTCAAAGACTTCAACCTCGTGGATAGAGGAGGCAATGTAGAGGGTCGTGGGAAAAAAGGTAGGCAGTTAAAGTGCATGTAATGGTGAGTAGTAACATGCTGGATTGGAAAACTGACAATAAAGATATTGTAGAACCGGAGTAGAGAAGCTACTATAAGAATCTCCGTATATTAAGATAGTATACATAAACATCTTCAAGGACACGTGGTTGCTGTAAGGCGAGGCAAGACTGACCGCAGCTGCAGACAAAGGGATTAAGCAGAGCGCGAAAACAATTAAAGCATGAGATCTAGTTAGACACCACAGGTGGGCATAAACTTCAAAACAACTAATAAATTTTGTTTAAGTATATTCAAACACTAATATGGTGTATCCAAATCTCACAACCTTCTCGCTTTACATGCAATGATATAGCTTGAAAAAAGCACTTGTCGAAACACGTGTCTTAAGCGATCTATAATTACCACGCGCGGTACTTAGCAAGACTTCAAAGGACTTAACTCGTATGCCGACAACGTTTTCGCCGCTGATCGTTGGTCGAGAGCTCCAGTATAAATTATTCATGGTAAATAATTAACGCCTATTGTTTACAGACTTTTTTGTTATGAAAATGCAATATTGGCATTGGCCTATTATACGTCGACAGGACATCGAGCAATAATCACGCGCTTACGTGCGAATACTAGCGAGCCAGGCTAGTTGGATGCGAGAGCACGGTTGCAGGAAAATAAGCTAAATCAAATCATACATTTGTAAGATAATTTTGAAAACAGAGTTGAAAGAGCTCTTTTCAAAAGAACAAACAGTTAAAAAGTCGCCAGAGCGGAACGTGATCGTTTGATGTTGACCACGCTGTTGCTGCAAGTGAGGCAAAGAATCAGAAAAGAATAGAACCATTCTCAGATTGATACAAGATCTAACAAAGCAAGCATTTAAACACATTGAAAAAAGAACACTAGAATTGACGGAAACAACCGAGTCTACCGAGATTAAAGTGAAAGAGATTCTCTAAATCACCATAGCAAACGTGAGTATAGAATCAAAAGTCTGCATTATCCATTTAGTACGGTATTTATTTAGCTATTATACAAAAGAAAAGACGCAGACATTGTGAACGAAACCAAGGAGAGAATAGAAATTGTGAATCTTCGACTACCCATGCTGTTATCAAGCCGGATCAAGAAAAGCTATAAACTAGAGTAATTTTAGGATAATAGATGAATGAGTAACAAATGTCCATATCATATCATTTAGTATTTCTAAAATTATAAACACATTTTAGACAATTTGGCAAACCATGCATAATGCGATTTAACTTCAATCACATCAAATGTCTCATAGTTGCGGTCGGCAATAGATCAGCGTAGAGGTTTACCCTTTGAAAGATCATTCAAACTCGCTCCGTGTAAAAAATTTATTTAAATATACGTGCAGTCGTTATGATAGATGATCGGCGTACTTCATATAAAAAAGTAGATAGCACACGCTGTGATAGTGATAGTAAAGACATGCTATAAATTATTTTAAATTCAATAAAATCTAGTAGGAACAGCCATCCATTATGTAATAATACAGAATTCGTTTCGAGGGGTATTTCTACGTTTGTATAGCTACGGTATATACACCTACAGCAGCTTTTAATGTGTAAAAAGGATTTCACAGTTAAGTAATTGCAACGTTCAAATGTATTACTGCAAGCGGTTACAACTCAGCGCCAAGATAACGGTCATTAAACGCACAAGTCGTTTTTAGTGAACTCTTGCTAGTCCACCTTAAATGGAAATAAAGATCCAAAGCCAAAGTTTTGAAGTCTCTGTCAAAACTGACTTTTCTACAACCGAGTAGGAGCTACTCGCTTGAAAGATCCAAACTACAGATCAAAACTTCTATTTGTATATTAAAAGTGTCTGATATAACAGGTCTATTTAAAGCGAGTGCTACAATCATACAAGGTTGATTAATTGTTTCCTTGTACACATTCTCTAGGTAGAAATCGAAAATTGCTAACCCGAAGCTGTGCGAGAGCTGAAGCAGAACTTGTCCAACTGTCGCCATATTTCCAGGGGGCAGCAAGATACAAAAGAAAGAGCAAGCTCGCATATTATTACTATACTCCTTGACGATGGGCAAGCAAGAAGAAGGGCACATTAAGCGACCAATGAACGCCTTTATGGTGTGGTCTCGAGGCAAAAGAAAGCAGATAGCTCAAGTGCATCCTAAAATGCACAACTCTGACATTAGTAAGAAACTTGGTTCAGAATGGAAGACTTTAACTCCGGAAGAAAAAGAGCCTTTCATTGCTGAAGCAAAACGGCTGCAGGTTTTACATCTTCAGCAACATCCAGATTACAAGTACAAGCCAAAGCGGCGTAAACCTAGGACATTAAAAAAAGATCCACCTGGAATCGCTATTTATAATCCGTATGGTCCAGCGCAACTTATGACTGTTCCAGACAAATATCAACCGGCAACAATACCACCCTCGCTTCCTCAAAGTGCAATGTCTTCCCTGCCGCCTTCCTATCCAAGTGATGCTCTGGCAATGTATACAAAGATGAACGCCCAAAATTCGTACCATCCTGACTACCAACAAGCTGCATATTCTCTTATGTACCCACCAACAACCACCAGTGTTACTAACCCTCCTAATTCTGCTATGAATGGTCGACCATTGACTTATACAAACAGTATCGAGTACTACCAAGCAAATGTATTAAGTAATAAGAGTTTACACAATGGTAGTCCATATTTAGCGAACATGCAGCCCAGTCATATTTCAAGCAGAATGCAGCCAGAAGGAGCAAGACCTTCTTCCATGGTTAACTCCCCGCCAACTGCATCTTCTCCAAGTATGCACGGCGGATCAGAACGCGGAGCCAGCCCAGCAGCAGTTTCTCATATCAAATCATCGGCTGAACCGTTAGCTGGACAACGTGTATGGCAACCGCACGACGCTACTAAAGACATCTCAGCTCTCCGAGCGAACCTAATATTAAATGGCTATTAATTAGTCAGAGCAAAGTAGCAAAATGTGCATCTAACTTTGTTAGTGAACAAACATGCAGCCAAAAGACAATCTCTTATCACTTTATACATTTTAATTTAGCCTATCATTGTAAATAGCTAAGTGAATTTCAAGTATTTAACCAAGTTTTCTCACTACCACTACATATGCAGTATTTATATATTTAATGTTGAGTTTAATATCGTTAGGCGCTCATTAGGGAAGTATTGAGTGGTTTAGACACGACGTCTCCTTGCGGCAAACAGGCTCACCGGTCCAGTTAATGAACATTTCACGATAAAAAATACGATTTAAAGCAAAGTATTGAGCAATCGAAAGGCTCAAAAGAAATTTTCAATTAGATGTCAAGGCAAAGTATGCATTTCCTGTTCGTTTTGCCGCTCTTTGATAACCGCGTGGTCAGGCAGTCTCTTCAAAAAAGCGAGGAATAAATTAAATCATCGATGAAAAACATCCTCGATGTTGTCCCAACCGAAAGAATACAGGGATGCAATTCTTAAAACGGCTAGTAAGATTATCCTCCGTTTTCCTATCACTTTTACTTTGCCGGTCGTGTTATTAAACGCAAGATCAAAACACATTTTGCTACTATTGTTATGCAAAGTTTGTAATTTAGTTAAAAGCGTTCAAGACAAGAGGCAACATTCAATAAGAACAAAAACATTTTCAATGAACTCAAAGAACCGAGATTCCCATTCTACTTCACCATGTAATCTGTGGTTCGTCTGTGTGCGATACAGATTTACAAGAAAAGTAAAACAAAATCAAAACTGAAATAAATGCCCTGCTGTCTGGCCAGTAATGCGCATTTGAATATTTAAATGAACTACCTTTACGCTTGAGAAAAACACGCAATGAAAATGAACTGTTTGTTCAGAAGAAATCTGAAGTATCTGGCAGTACAACAAACAATGAAAACAAAAGGTGTCAATGATAACAGTAACAAATACTATTGTACAGAGAGTTCTACGATATAGTAGTAGCGCTTTGGATATTTGAATTTTAATCAATTGTCGCCGCTCACACTTATCAAAATATGTGTGCCAACAGTATCACTGCATGGCTGCGGGCCTATTCAATGTGCTATTCACATAAAGTTTGACAAACTATTCGAAATAAGACAACTCGAATTTGTGTCAGCTGTGACACACTGTGTGATAGTGTGAAACTCAATGGAAGGTCTAATATCAAGCTTGATGACGCACGACTCAAAAAATCTTTTATAGTTTAATTAGATAGCCCTGCACCACAAGGAACTTAAAAATATGCTGACCTAACGTTTCACAAAGATTCTTTGTGCACAATTCTATCAAATGATACATGAAAGGAGGAATGTTATAGTGTGTTTGTATCTTTAATGTTGTAAGCGTGTGTTAAAGTAAAGGTTTAGGAACAAGGATGGTCATCTCATGTAGACAACGCAAAGGACGTCTATCATATAAATATCACCTGATAATTGCATTTAATGTTTGTATTATAACAATATATCTGCGTTAAAGTTGGGGCAAGGATCAATGCGTGGGCGAAACATGACGATGTGCTTCTACAATAATGATGCAGCGCTTAGAAAGCCAAATCTTGCCACTTAAAAACTCACTTTACTGTATATATTTACTTTGCAGCATTGTTTCTTCCGCACGTTCTTAAAACTGAAGATTTCTTTTGTCTTAATAGTGATAGCCGTATCCCAGAACTTACAAGACAAAGAATAGTCATTTGTTCAAGGGAAACTTGACAAGAGCAATAGTAGTATACATTGAGCACTGATGGAGCACTTAATAACCCATAAAGCTCTTAGAAATGATAGTTGTTTAAAAACAGTTAACAATGTTTCATATTAGTTGAACCACAAAACAAAGGAGTTGTGTTTGTAGCGCTTGTAGCTTCATTTCGCGTTGCCAAATACTTAGACTCACTGGATACCTTTACATACAACCGGCAAACAAGCATGCATGCATATTAAAACAATAGCACTATGTACAAAATACTACATTATTATTGGAGATTCTGGTTCACGTTGTTTGAGACCCAAATGAAGATAAACTTTAAGCATTACCTCTTGTTTCTTTTCCTTACATCTGCACTTCACTCCTTCCGACTTTAACCACTTTGTGATCGCAGCTACGCTCAGTTTAGATAACTAAGAAAAGGTTAGAGAGGTATCAATAATATAATAATAGCTAATATGCAATCTATATTTCCAGAGAAGAGCGAAACAACCTACAGAGTTTGATATAGTCAAACTGTTACCTTTATTTTCACAGGTACTATACTCTCTACATTCTAAACCCGTGTACAAAATCTCCTTACTACTGTATACTATCTTGTTTTACAGTAAATCGATTGTATTTATCTACCAAAGACGGGATAAGAAAGATTATTGCTATTATACCTTGTTTTCAGCGACCATCTTTCTCACATCTACCGTAGGAACATCAGCTTTCACCTTTCCATGTTTGTTTTGTCCTACTAAAAATCCACTGTTTCCTTCATCAATCACGAGACGTTCAACAACCTGATTCGGGGGTTGTGAAACAGCAACGCTAGCTTGTTGCTTGGATAATGTTAAAACGCTTCCTTTAACTTCTCTTGCGTTAGTCTTAGCTAGTTTATTTGTACTCTTGGAGTTTGCAGAAACAGTCTTTTTGAAGCAAGGTGCCAATGTCTTTAATTCCTTTCTTATTTCAGGTGACGTCGTCTTCTTTGATAAATTCTTCATTGATTTTTGCTTGGTAAAGACTGGTACATACAGCTTCGGAGCTTTAAGCAGTATATCAGCTCTCAGTTGACTAACGTTTGGTGATAAAGTGCATGGCATTGTAGCTCCAGAACTCTGCTGGATTACATGCTGCGACTGAGGTCCCTTCGAGGTTGAGATGATATCAGTTTTGCCTTGAGATGAACTTGTAACGGTGCCTGAAGTTACTTGACTCGTACTTTTTAAAATCTTTTTGGTAAAAGCAAAAGGCTGATTGGCTTTTGAAAGCACCGATGTTCTACTAAGGTTGGTTTGTTGTGATGAAGAAGCAAGGTGGAGACTAGTAGTAGGGTACAACGTTGAAGGTGTGAACGTCAGAGGCAGACCACATATGCTGGGCATTCGTAATGTCAAATCCTCTAAGAAAGACTTGAATATGGCTTTCTGGTCACATCGCGAGAACAATTGTGGTTCTCTGTGTCTAATACAATATTCTGGATATCTTAAGAACAATGTTAAGAAGGTACATACACTCTCAATCCCTCGTTTGATTAAGTCACTACTTCAAATTTTAAATTGTTGACACAAGAATATTATGGGTTGGTGGTGAAAAGGATACGAGAACACTTTGTCGCTCACAGGAAAACGGATGTTGTAAAATACGTCCCGCTCCGGACTAACAGGCAACCTGAATCCATACTAAAAAATAAAGACCCAAAATAAGTATAACATCCAGTAAAGAAAACTTTTCTGTATACAAAATTAGTAATCCATCCAGCCACTAACCATTAGTTTCCAGTACTTCTTGAAATCAATGTCTTCAATGTTTTGATGGGAGATATCAGTGATGTAGCCAGTTTTTAGACTAAAAAGAAGAGATAAAATGTTGGGAAATAATAATTAAGCAAAGGCGTTCGACAAAAGTACTTCAACATACGAGTGCTTACCTTGGCAAGACCAGACATTTGTTGTTCTCAAGCGAGTACCCATGAATTGAGAAATCATCCGACTGTTGAAATCTCTGCAATATGTTTGGAGAAACTCCAAAGTCTTCAACCTAATAACAATGTGGTAATTTGCTGTTACTATACGACGTGTTGCAAAACTTGGAAAAAACTCATGCAAAGACAGCTGCAACTGTATATGAAAACCAGACTCAACAATGCACTACAAGTACCTTGGGCTTTGGGAGTTTAACCAATCGAGCTTCCAGGGCCAAGGTAAGTTTGTCAGTGACACTGACATTAGCTTCTAAAATCGAAAATAAGATGGAGTTTAAATGCTAAGTATTCTATAAAACGTGGTTTCATGCAGTGATGTTCTCCGGTCATTTTATGGTATAACAAGTTATCATATAAGAAAACCACACTAAGGACATTTGCATATCAAGCAACTACTTCCACCCTAATGTCATGATTACATAAAGTGAAATTGAAATAGTGGCTACACACGTTGAATAAACCAGCTAACTCTATAGTGTATTGTTTGCATAATTGATAACGTTTCGTTCTAATAGACTTCAAATGCTAGTCAATAAAAGGAACAAAGACTATAGTCTCTAGAATATCTACTTTTTGGCCTGGTCCGTGAACGCGGTGTATTTGACAATTAGAAGCCAGCTGCCTGCTCTTGTAAACAGAAATGTGATATTGGACAAAAATTATATTGAACTAGTGATAAACGTTATGTCATGAACTAAAAGGTTGTCAATCTACACAAATAACAAACCTTAAAATATTCCTGTTGAACGTAGCACTTTAAGTTGGAGTAGGTACTAGCTACATGCAAATAAAACTTCTAAAAAATTCTGATTCGAATATTTAATCACGTCCATTTGTAGTGATTCACATCTGTCCATAAATCAGTATACACGTGAGTTTTGGAGGAGTTACAACATCTACATTTCACGTAAATAAAACGGTTGAAATGATGGAAAACGGTTCAGTACCTGTTGTTCATGACTTTTTAACGACAGAAGAAAAGTTGGTTCTAACATTAGTCCTATCAAGCTTAACTGTACTGGGAGTCGTGACTAATGGTTTAGTAGTACATGTCATCATTTCCTTAGGTACATATGCGGATGTGCCTGCTAACATGTTCATTTTAAGTCAAGCAATTGCACATTTAGGCAACACTGTCTCAATGTCATTTTATATATTTCATTTGTACAATTGGATTTGGCAAATTTTGTATGCATTGGTATCTTTTACTTTATTCTCATCTCTGGGTAGTCTGTGTCTCCTAACTTTAAATCGAGTGATATCTATCACATGGCCTTTGAAGTATCCAAAGAAGATGACAGTATTTCGGACCAAGATTTTAATCGCTTTTATCTGGACCATGGCGTTGGTTATAACATTGCTCCATTTAATTGGCTATCTAGTGTACTCGGATGCCAATTTCTTCAACTATGGTAGATACTATATGATGCTATTGATGATCATCTTTATTTCGTCTAATCTCTACATGTTTTTTAAGTCAAAAGTGCAGGCAAAAAAAATTAGAATTAGTTCAGGATTTTTAACTGGACTACAACGAAACCTCAGAGACGATCTAAAATCAGCTAAAACAGTTGCAATGGTGAGTATAACGTTCTTACTTGCTTGGCTACCAGTAATTATACTCTTTTTTCTATACGGCAGTCAGAAAGAACAAGTACAATATCAAAGATACAATGCATTTTTCTTGCCTGCTGTTGCTCTTAACATCATCTCAGATCCAGTCATATACTATTTTCGGAGCCCAGAATTTCGCTTGTTTTACGAACGCTGGAAACGAAGACGGGCAATCGAGCCGAATATTTCACCAACAAGAGAGATCTCACGAAACAGCTTTTGGGCAAAAGAAGACGAAATTTAGAAACGGCTTAATTTAATTTCCAACACAATATTTGTTTGTCAATTTCACTTATCATTCCAATTTAATTAAAAGGCTGGCAGGCAGCTTTGAAATTTAAAATAGGAAATTACTATATTATATTTCGTGTCGCTTTCTCATTATCCTATTTAGCAGTTTTCATTAAAATATACGATTGGCAACTTTACGCAAGATGAATAGGTTTCGAGGTTTCGTCTTTCGTTGTAACTGTATACTTACGTATTGCACTCATACGGCTTTCCTCAGCTAGAAAGTCTCTGCCTTGTATGAAGTACTTGTCAATCTTATTCCACAGAGGTGCAAGTCGATGTGCGAGCACAAACTCAAGACAGTAGAGAAACAGACTTCTTGTCAATGCAATGCTTACTTTTAGCTGAAAAGATTGGAAAATACAAGTAAAATTTATAGGTAGTTTAAAAAAAGCGAGCCGTATGGTGTGGGCACAACTTTAAATCGCCCCCCCCCCACACACACACCGTTTTGCCGCGTGTTATACCTCCAAAGAAAATTTCAGTAACATGTCGCATAGTTTTCCAGATTTCATTATTTGCTTCTAGAAAATGAAGAAAATTTCCAAAAATTAGTTCACAAAACAGCACTTCTCAATACATGCACAACAGTAGTGAATTGTCAATAGTTTTATTTCCAAACCTCTGCAATAATAATAGCCCTCTCAGAGAAAACATTCGCTTCCAATTCAGGGGCTATCAACAAATCAGGTTCAGTGAAAATAATCTCTCTTTATCAAAAAGAAACAAAATCACGATTAATATAATACAAACAATATTGTTCTCTTTCCATCACCTAAACAGTAAACGTTTTCGTTTTCAAACGGCAACACAATTTTTTTAAAGTCATCTATTCAACTTTCCTACCGATAAAACTGTGGAGAACAACTCCAGGTAGCCTCACCGCCGATACTTTGTCCAAATTTCGCCACCAACACAGCTTGAAGTTTGTCAAAATTCTTAGGAAACTGAGCAAAATACAAGCCTGTATTTCGGCTCATTTTACCCTAGAATTATTCTAGTACATATGTAGTTCCTTAAATTGAATCTAAGTTTGCCCATTAAGCTTTGAAAGAAAAACTTTTCGGCAAACGTTTGCCAAAATGTTTCGAGTCTTTCGACTTCAAATTACAAAA
>JAODVQ020056914.1:18796-29177 GCA_025400075.2 Phenganax stokvisi
CAAGAAGCGTTCCTGAGTTCACGTCCTTCATAGCTACTCACGTTATAGAGCCGTGTCACTTGCTAAAACTTCACATTTCGTCCACAAATTATAATAAAATTTAATGAAGTAGGACATTATTTGTACTTTGACATAATACATTTTTATTATAGAATGACGACGAATTGAGCCTGCATGTTGCTAGCGGTTGAAATAAATCAATGGAGAATACTTTGTTTCACTTACATAACATGATGAACCTTCAGTGATCAACGAGTTACACTCAAACAAATCCATGCAACTTCTCACGCCCCAGGCGCAAGCAATACTCCGTTATCTCATCTTCTTTTATCAAAAATCTTCGTGAAGACGTTAATGTTTAATCAATTGCAGTTTTTCGCCGAAAGTGCCGAAACAGAGGCACTTTTTTAACCACTTTATTTCGCCGAGTTTTTAGTGCAGATTTTTTTACCTTCGAAAAATTACTAGCGATCACTCTCTTAGTCGAACTGCAACATTAATATACAATCTGTTTCCTTTTAGGGTGTGTTAAGTGCAGGAATGACACAATGAAATCTTTATTATTGAATAATTCATTGTCTTCTCTTTGCTTATAATCTGTTGGAGTCTTGAGGAGCATGGATATCTAAACGACTCCCATACTATTCCAATCATACGCAAGAGCCAAAAGAAATGTTCAACAAAAAAATGCCTTGATACTGGTGGAGACAAAACGTTAATAGTGGACAGTTTTGAAAAATGGGCAAATGCTGTTCCAAACCTCAAACGTCGCGACCAAAGGGCTTTAATCGCGACAGCCGATATAGGTAACTTATTTAGTGTAAATTACAAACGTGATTTAGACAATAAATATATGGTTAGGATAAGCTGGCGGTATCTATCTTTGAGAAATCGATAATGAAATACTTGGTATCGAAAATTCTCTTGGAAATACTATCAAGTTATGGTCTGAAATGTAAAATATAGCGCTATTGTATTCACTAAAATATTGTTTGCCTTTAAAATCAGCTGAAACAATTACCCTGACTAGCAGTGGCAGTAAATCCTAATCGTCGACTTCTTTATTTTTGTGGCAAACATCGTTGATATATCAGAATTTTCATCCACTTAATTTAAACTGGATTAAAACCCAACTAAAACCTCACTTTGAGTGTCTTTTATGGCGATAAACAAAGCAAACTAGATGTTTCCTTACATTATGTAAATAAATAATAATTAAACAGCATTTTTGCAAGTTTCATTTTGTCATAGGGATTAACGAATTCGTCATCTATTTAACTTGTCAAGTTTGCCCATCTGCATTCGACATGCTGAATCCGAGAGAGCAGGCATTTCACTCACACGTTGATAAGCATCTTTTCCTAAAATTAATCATGCAAAAAATCATAAAAGAGTTTACGTTTTCAGTCTACTAATTACTGGTAAAATCGCACGGTAGGCTAATTAACCGGTAGTTACGAGAGATAATGATAATTCTCCGATATTTTGTACTACTCTGCTTCAAAATAAATTGATAAACAAGTTAATTTATTATATTAGTTTTCTTGTTCCAAGAAACATCTTTTATCTTTTCAATAATGTTTATTTAACCAGTCAGGGGATTTGCATATAGGATCCTTCTATCAGTGATATACACAAAAGGATATTTTGCCAGTAAAAGATAGAGACTGATCTGAAATAATCAGTAAGAAAGAATGAAAGAATCGTATGATATCAACCCTGTACAAAAGCCAATATCTTGTGAATATAATAACTATAAAAGGCTATTATTCAGCTAGAAATCCACCTACATTGTAGCCGCTCTCCTTTGCGGTACTGTAAGGTAGATTTGTCTGTTGATCTCATATTGCTACTGGAGGAAATATAAACTAAAAGAGGTTTCACGTGATTTTTGCAGGCTTTTGCGAATTTTGGGACGTCACGATAAACGCAACTGTGGAGTAAACAAACAAGATGATAGTTACAAGCGTGGAGTACCAGATGGTAGCGAAGAAGTCACAGCTCTTCAAATAACAACGAAACAAGAATCACGAAAAAGTAAAAAGCAGTTTCTTCATCGTAGCACGACGTATGTGGACGAATCTGATGTTGATGTCTACCCCGTGAATCGTAATGAAATGAATGAAATATCAGGTGGGGACAGCAGAACTTGAACAAGACCTTGAAAAAGATCTTGACTCGCACTCAAACAAAATTATTTCTTTCTCACAGAAGATGAAGACAAGGATAATATTTCGTTCAAAGAAAGCGTTCTCTCTCAACTTGTGCGTGAAAAAGTTGTCAGAGGAGATGTGAATACTGAGATTCCAAACTTGACTAGAATGGTGAAAATTGTTGTGGCGTCCATCCAAGAAGGTGAATAACAAAAGAACACCCCTTTTGTTTCAAATGTTTGCCCTTTTTAGTGTTACATTGGTTTGTACCATAACTCATTGGTATTCTTTTTTTATTCTTTGTAGATATGGTTCTTGAACGCCATATTTTGGATGAGAGGGTTTTTCCAGAGTTGAAAAAATTCTGCAGAGAACAAAATTTTGACGTTCATATCATGGACGTAAATATTGATGATGAACAATTTAATTATAATGATTGGAAAGATGAGATCAGAATGGCTCAACAAGAGTCTACCGGAGTGGGATTTATAGTAAGTTAATATGAATTGAAATGACAACAGCTTCCCACAGGCGAACAAGTTTCCTTAAACAACTTTTATGGCGAGTTCAAGTAAATCCTTACAACATCCGTAGAACTGAAGTTATACTATCTTTTCGTTTAGGTACTAGTTGGTCAATATTTGGGTGAGAGACTGCTGCCCGAAAAAATCGATGCCAAAGATTACGAATTGCTGCTCAAAATGTTGCCGAGTGATCACGACGCAATACGACAACTTTATGAACTAGACGCGAGCGAGATTCCTTGCTACGTCCTCAAGAAACCATATTTTAAGCATCGCGATGATGATGTTGAAGAGAATGTGCAACTTCTCCTCGAGCAAATGGACGAAAATGACTTTAAACGAAAATGTGAACAGCAGTACATCTTCAATGGTATATAGCTTTGTTGGTCTGTTGTTGTTGTCTTAAAAATCCAAACTAGTTTCTTCTGTTCTTTGATAGCGCTTCTGCAAGTAGCCTCACTTGGCAGCGAGTTATCAAGCAAGACCTCTGCCGCAGTGTGGGTGGAAAGAACCATGAATCAACATAACGAAGCGTTTGACGAACAAAACAACGACGAAAAAGCCGAACTAAGAATACTTAGAGAAAAATACAGCAGAAATAACTCGACTATCATATCTTACGAAGAGTTTGTTAAACAAGAAATTATGAAGAGGAACAGTTTTCATAAAACTTTAGTTGAAACCATTAAGGAAAAGATTCGAGGAGCAACTCAGCAACCGGAATTGAACACTATTAACGATGAGAACATGAAAGAAATCGCTCAACATATACGCAAATGCCAAGAAAACGTAGTAAGTGTTGATGAAAGTCGTCTTCAAACAATGGACATCCAACGACGTATTAGTTCTTATATCAAAATGAATACAAAGATGCCATTGGTTGTTCATGGATCTCCCGGATGTGGGAAGAGTGCAATGGCTGCCATGGCAGCCAAACTGGCTAGTGATAAAATGGTAGATGGGACGACTCTAGTTCTCAGGTTCTTAGGTTCGACCCGTCATTCAAGTAACCTCCGCTTCATGTTAAGGAGTGTATGCTTTCAGTTGTCAAGAGCGTTTGGCAATAAGGATACGATTCCAGAGGTAGGATACACTTGATTTTCGCAAATTTAAGGAAGGAAAACTCCTGATTCTCTTCAGGTTTAACAAGTTAGTTTCGCTAAATATCATCAGACAACAGCAGATGGTGTATTACAACGATACGTTTTGTTCTTCCAACACAGGATTTCCAGTCTATCGTGAAGATGTTTCACAGTTCCCTGCACAACGCGACGAAAGGACGACGAATTTTAATAATCCTGGATGGCTTGGACGAGCTTCCCAAATCAAATTTAATGTGGCTGCCTCGTGAACTACCTGATCATGTCCGTATTGTTCTCACAGCTTTGACCAACGGTGGCTATTATAACAATCTCAAGGTATTCACTTCTCGTTTGTAAATATTAACATGTTTTTCAGATTAGAGACTTGACCAATCTCTTTAATTGTATTTAACTCTACTGATAGGCGACGTTTGAGGACCGAGATCATTTCATCGATGTGGGTGAACTAGACAAGTCAGATGCAAGGAATTACATGATATCATGGTATCAAGCTAAAGGCGTTGAACTCGAAGATTATGAGAATAATCGTATCTTGAACGCCGTTTCAAGATGTCCAAATAATTTGTATCTTGAACTTTTGCTTTATCTCATCAACCATAAGATATCGCTTTCGGAGAATACAGAGCATTTGCCAAACTCCTTGAAGCACGTGATTGAACATTACTTTGCAACGATGGAGAAGAAACATGGCAAGGCTGTGATGCAAAGGATCATGGGGTATTTATCGGCGGCAAGGTTTGGTTTGAGTGCACGAGAGTTGGAGGAGGTTCTTACCCGGGAACATACATCTGGGAAGGGACTTAGTTCTCGCTTCCGAGTGCATTCATTTCAACTTGCAAGAATACTTCATGATCTCTCACCAATTGTTTCCAAAGTCTATTTTGATGGGATGTTCATCCTAACATGGCGACATCTCATTATTCGATATCTTGCGTTTGATCGCTATCTTTCCCACAGAGAGGACGCTGTGAGATCAGCACATCAAACTCTTGCTTTTTATTTCGCCGGGAAACATTCTACATCTTCTCACGAGGAACCTCTCATCGTGACTCGTCGAATCCATGATCTACCTCACTACTTATGTAAACTAGGAGACATTGAAAACTTAAAAGATTTGGCCCTGTGTAACTTTAGTTTTCTTTTCGCACAACTTCAAGGCACGTGTATCGACTACGTTCTTGAGTGTTTCACAGGGAAACATTGCCCGATGGACAGCGATTTGAAAATGATTCTCGAAGCATTGAAAATGTCTTCAGATGCACTACAAATCGATCCCAATCAGCTTGCTGCTCAATTAATTGGTCGCTTGACTGAATTAGCTTCGTCCGATCACATCTCCCGGCTTCTCAACGACGCTCGCAAGTCAACGCACGCTCTGATCCCAAATACTGGCTGTTTGAACCCTCCAGGTACAAAGCTCTTGCACACTTCCATGGAACTCTACGGTCCCACAGATCTGACCTCAGATTCGTCCCTAGGACTTTCTGCATCCAAGAGCATCGTTGCATTATGGGATGTCCGTAGCGGCAAAGTAATTAGAACAATAACCGCTGCCTCTACTGTACGACAGGTTCGTTTTTGTCGCAATAATAGGTTATTCGTTGTCGATGCAGGGAATGGCCTGGATATATTTGAAACGAGCACTTTTAAGAAGATTTGGGAGCTGGAGTGTCCTGGTCAGGTCAGAGCAGTCACGTTAGCCGGGGATTCTAAGGATGTCTTGGTAGCAGCATGTGGTCACGTGGTGAGAGCGTGGAACCTGCGCAGTGGCTTGATGATGAGTGAAATCACGGAACTTGAGGGGATGTCTGTGGATAAAGTAGATGGTTGGAGAGAATATGTCGCTTGTGCTAGCTCAGAAAAGAAGTATGTTAGGATATATGAAGTATTTGCAGGTGCGTTTGTCGCTCATATCAACGCTTATGAGAAAAATACTGCTGACTATGTTGCTAAAGTGTTCCTGTCTTCGTTTGGAGACGGTCTGGTCCTTACATATTCAAATACATCATACGATGTTCGGGTCTTCCGACTAGGTAACGGGGAATGGCTACGAAACATTGGGGGTGACATCGTGAACCCTCGACTTACTTCGGATGGTCATTACATTCTCTCTACCAACACCAGAAATGATATCAGTGTCTGGAGTTTGGAGACTGGGGTAAAGCTTACGAACGTTTTCCGACATCCTCCGACTAGTATCATTACGGATATTGTCGCGAACGACCTCACAGTCCTCGTGACTCTATCGGACAATGGGATCCTGCGTGTTTGGGACTTGGAGAAAGAAGAAACGATCCAGCATGGTTTGTCTCAAGATAAACATGATAATTGCATCAGGAATATTATGTTTGTGAAGAGTAAAGGTGAGCAAAGGCAGGCTGTGAGTCGCTCCAAGGTCTCTGGAGATATCGTCGTCTGGAATTTATCCAACTGTAAACCAGTGCGTGTTTTGAAAGGCACTCAGGCGGATGACATCTTAGTCGTTGACGAGACTCGTGCAGTATTACGTTCCATGGGTAAGCTGGCGTTGATTGATTTGGAAGAAGGCAGGCTCATCAAAAAATTACGAGCTTCATTTCCAAACGTTCGCAGTCGAAGCAGAATGGAGCGGCGTGCAAGTTCATTGTACAAGAGAAGGAATCTGTCTTTACGTCTTTTACAACGTTCAGGAGTGACTACGAAGCCCCGCTGCGCCCAGTTCTGTGACGTAGCTATTGTGGGTGAGCAGTACGTCTTGGTGCTATCCAATAAGAGAGATGTTCTCAATCTGATCTCTCTTGACAATGGACAGCCAGTGGCTAAGCTTGATAGTGGACACAAAGACTGCATTGAGACAATACTGGTTAGCAGGAATGGCAAGACTCTAGTGTGTTCATACGAGAAGACCGCAGCAGCTGTGTGGGATCTGGAAAGTAGACGCATCATTGGCTGGTTGCGGGTGGACAACACGTATCCTAAGCTATGTCAAGCTGCGATCACGCGGGACGGCAAGTACTTGGTTGACGCAGTCAAGATCAATGACTGTACGCATATTATTGTCTGGAACCTTATCGATGCCGAGGTTCAATGTAGAGTGCCCATTCCAGGTGCCACCGTACATGCGTTAGCAACGTCTGCGGCAAGCGGCATTATTATCTGTTCTTTCAAGAAAGAATACCGAAATACAGTCATGATTTACACTCTACGTTCGGGCGCTCAGCTCTTCTCGTTGCCATGTGGGATACGACAACAGATCAATAGTATCCATCTTAGTCTGGACGGCCGACGAGCGATGACGTTTATCTCAGGAGATCGTACGATCCGACTTTGGGATACGTCACATGGTGAACAAATCGCTTCATTCACCGCCGACCATGCTGTGTCAGACTGTGCTCTCTCAGACGACGGGAAAAATGTAGTCCTGGCTATTTATAAAGCTTCTACTATAGCGAGTCTATCATTTGCTGGTCAGACGATCTCGAGTAGAGAGGTCTCAGTTGACTTCAGTAATCCCTATTATAATCCAAAGAATTATGGCGCAGTTTTTGAGTTTAGTAATATCTTAGACTGGGACGATGACTCGAATCACATGGATAACACTCTAGCGGAGAAACAATAGCCTATATTAGATTGTAAAATACTATTTATAGCATGAATTTCAGTAATAAATTGGATAGAATTGTATAGTTAGGGAACTAATTGAATAGATTAAACGAAACAACAATTGTTATACAACTTAATTAGGGCAATGATTTTGTAAACAGTGGATAGAAAATGAAAACCCTAACGCGATATTGCAACGAAGTGACTGCATTTGGAATGAGTGTGATGCATTTAAAGAGAAAAACACTGCTTCACATAATCCGATATCATGGAACATATTATGTTCAATTTATTGAACTATAGTCTATAATTTAATACATAAATATTTGTGATATATTATAATAAATTTTCTCGAATAAGACATGAGTATAAATACTACATCTGCATTAGGCAAATATTTACACAAATTACGCGTCAATTGACATGGGCCAAATTAAATTCAAACAATCTAATTGTCTTTCCCTACGAGACTGAGCAACTAAAAAGCATTCTAATCAATAAATTTTCTTGAAGTAGATTCTAACTCGATCAGGATTCCAACAACCTACGCAGTACGCACGCCACCATCTTCATACTTCAGTTTGTTACAACAGACGCTCCAAGTGTTACAGCAGACATTCTCATAATGATGATTGCACCACTCTTTCCTAAGAGAAATCGCGTCATCGAGACACTCAAATGTTTTTCCTCTACTTTAAAAACTTATCATATTTGTAATACTTTCTTTGTCTTTATCATGCGTCCTCCCTAACATGCAGTTCATGACGTTAGTCAAACTCGCCCTTTTCCATAAGCTCTTCTGCCGCTGCTGTGATCTGCATAACTCTGCGCGAAATAGTAGTTGGAAAATCCTGTTCACATTCCAACGAAATTTCGCCGACGTCAACAAAAACTCGCAACCAAATTGGCGAACACAGTCCAGTTGAGCAGACAAGATGCGTTCTTTTTTCGCGCTTAAAATCTCTTTGCTCGAGTACGAAATCGCCTTCTCGCGATAAAAAGGAAGTTCGCCAGTGTCCAAACGCAATTGCATTTCTCGCAGCGTATTGATATCAACAAGATCCGCTTTGTTACACACTATAATAATCGGAAGTTTCGTAATGTCTTTCAATTCATTCACTTTTTTCAAGTATTTCTCAACCCGTTCAAAGCTGGAATCGTCTTCTACGGAATATACAAACACAAAAGCATCAGCTTTTTCCATGGTTAGTTTTTCCATAGCAGGGAATTCAAAGGTGCCTGAGGTGTCTGTGATCTCTGTGTGGTACAGCGTTTCTCCAACAAAGAATTTGGCCTGATGATAATCTTCAACAGTTGGCTTGTGCGTTTCTTCGAAAGGCTGTCCAAAAAACCTAGCCAGAAGGCTTGTCTTTCCCGTTCTCGCGGCGCCCATAACAGCGATCGTTCTTATTTGAGAGCAGTTCTCATCCATTTGATCTTTCGTCATCGTCTACATTCAATTCATCAATTTCAGAACTTTTGTCTCCAAGCTTTCATGATGATGTCGTATTGATTGAGATATGCACGGTAACGGCATATATATACTCAGAATATGTTACCAAGGCAACTACGACACAAAAGGTCACTGTGCTTGGTATTCTTGAACAGGCGTCATCGATCAAGTGCATAATCCATTGTCAATATCTCAACCTGCCCACCAGCTAGTATTAATTTTATATGGTAAATTGCCAATGAACTATATGCATGAATTAGATTACATCAACGTGAGAAGTGAACGGCCAAACACAACAAATGAAATGTATCACTTTTAAAACTCATGTACATTCTCAAGATTTTACATGCCTAATCACGCTAATGCCACGATTGTATAGAATTTCATGTAAAAACTGAGGTTGCATCACACACAACCAATAATTACGTATTCTGTTATGAATAGATTTGAGATACTAGGTATTACAAGAGTAACATAGTTTATTTCGTAATATAGAGAAGGATATTTTAATAGATTTCCTCTTAAGAAAAGGTTGGGATTTCGTGATAATAGTTTAACTGATCTATGAATTAGGATACAAGCCTCTGTTGCTACAATCCCAAAAGCAGACTAGTTAGAATTAGGTTAAGATCTTGCCACAGCATCCTAACTACGGACTATTAACGTAAAAAAACAAACCTAAACATATATTTGAAGTTTCCTTTTTTATTTCCGAGGGTTTTGTCGAAGTTTAACTAAAGGTCAGGGACTGTTCCTCTTTAAAGGAAAAATTGCAATGCAGTTTTCTTATGTAAAAACGCGTTTTCATTATTTGAAGTGTCTATACTACGGTCAGGGATTGTAAATCTGTTATATGAGATATTTGAAGAAGCAGTGGTTTTTGCAAAAACTTTGTCGTCTTGGCTTTATAGCGTTACGAAATTTAACATTAGCTAAGCGATCATGACATTGCATGTATTTATTATTTCAGTGCATTCCTTCGACTGCCATATGTACTGTTTCATCAACGAGTGGGAGTGTTTCATCCCGTATAAACAGGACGCGCTTAAAATAAGCTTCAGTTGGACCACGACGTTTTCGAAATCATTTTCCGAAATAGTTTTATATTAGCTGAGAAAATACAAGTTGAAATATGAATCGTGTTTTAATCACATGAATCTCCTTTTAAATTTCGTCATGAGTTATTAATGAGTTGTTGAATTACTTTCTACTAACCTTTGCTCTTTGTTTTAAATTTATTTTTACACAGTTTCTCACATCACAAAGTTACTATATCTGCATACGATAGTAAATTACCATGTTATAGTATATGAGTACGCCCAATTTAAGTCAGTAGTTGTCTTGTGTTCGTGTAAAGTCGTGCTAGTTTGGCACGAGAGAGTGTTGGGAATTCCTAGTTCTCGCCCAGTTGGCAGTAGATAAAGATCCCGATAACGTTGCTAGGTTTTCGCCTTGACTTAAAGCCGGTTCACGCAGTCAAAGTTTCTGTGATCAAAGTGGGAATTTCTCACAAGGAAATTATATGTTCTGTAGAAGTTGTAAGAAATATCAGAAGTAGTTCAGTGT
>JAODVQ020056914.1:29277-42340 GCA_025400075.2 Phenganax stokvisi
TCAGTTCCCTTAATTATTTTCAGAATATCCTTCAAAATTTAGGATTTACCAATCCGAAATTTCCACTTTGATCACACGAACTTTGACAGGGCAAACCAGGCCTTAAGCTAATCCCTGAGAAAACCCTTGTAACAATAGAAAAACCTTGTCCGACCTTTTCAAGGGTAAAAACAATATAGAAACAAGCTTAGTACATTAGTACATTTTAATATTCAATCATGTTTCATTGTTACACCCAGCAAATAACACTGTTCCTAAGCATATGTGGACAAAAATTTACACTTCGTGCATTGATTACTAAACACACATAACTTACAGTATTCTTGAAAATATACTGGTAGAGTAGCTGAATTGCTGGAAACACAATCATGGAAACATATTTCTTTTTCCAAAGTTTATTAGCAACGATGCTGGTTTGCTAGCCAATCGTAGTCCAATATTTTTTCAACACAAAGAACTAGTAATAAGTTCCGTATACTATTTTAATTAAAATTGTCCAAAATAATAATCTTAATGCATTAAATATACAAGTTATAGCAGATGGCTGAAGTGTTAGTAAAACAATCGCCGAGTGTTAGCTTAGAATTGCCTAGGCGGAGAATATTGAACCTACGCTGATAATGATCGAGTTCTGATCAGCTGTTTGTTATTTCGAGATGTTGGACAAACTATTTGAAACCAAACACTAGAGCGACGTCTTCGTCCACCAATTGCTAAAGCCGATGCTGCATAATTCATATCTTCTTCAATATCAACTAGTTCATAAAACACTCTATTGATATTCCACCTCGTCTTCACGGAGGTAAACATCAATTTACACTGCCATTCATCTACCAATTCCTTTTGAGCGCGCAACTCCTCAGAAAAAACTGAGCCTTCTAGGTTTGTACAGTTTTGCACAAGTTCATTTAAAGTAGAGGGGTCTGTACGGTCAGTTTTATTACATACAACGAGCATTGGAACTTTCTTTTGTTCTTTATACTTCAAGATTTCGTCTCGGTGCAATTTTATTTTCTCAAATGATTGCGGGTCATCGAACGAGTAAACTAGCATAAAGGCTTCAGCCTTTGAGATCGCAATTCTTCTCATTGCAGGAAAATCATAACTACCCGTTGTATCTAAGATCTTAAGATGCCTACATCTGTGTGTTCCTCGCGTTATATCCATTTCGTAAATGTCCTCTACCGTAGGCTTGTATTTCTTCTCGAATTCTTCCTGAACGAAACGGCGAATTAGCGAAGTTTTACCAACTTCTTTGTCTCCAAAAACAGCCACCGTTAAAGGGAGTGCAATTCTCAACGTTTCCATATTTAATATTTGTTCCCAGCGAGGCAGTTTGTCCCTTTATATGTACACCTTTTGAGTTATTAGAAATCCCACGCAAACGAACGACCTGCTATTTTCAGCAGTATAATTTCTGGTCGCTTCTTTTCCGCGACGACCAGCTGTCCATTTGACGTCACATCTTAATTACATTCAATGCAAACTCTATACTTCAATGACGCATTAGTAGTTTATGAACCAAGGCAAAATTCATCGATGTTCTCTTCCAAATAACTTTTTCAGTTGAAATCAAACGCTAAATTCACCAAAAAGAACTTTTTCAGACTGTTACGCTTTACTTCAAGTAGATTGCCATGCAGTGAGGCATGTATTATAGGCGATTATAGTGCGTTTAATTATAAATTATAACGGAAAATTGTTATTCATAGGTTAGCGAAATATATACGTTGATAAAAAATGTATTTTTAGCTATAATTGGTGGGAAGAGATGGAAAATAGAATTAAAACTTTTCATTATTTTTTCTTTGAATGATTTTGCACAGAAATTGATAGGAGTTCAATAAAGTAAAATTGCGCGTTTGTCTATTTAATGTTCTCATTGTATCGGCCATTTATATTTAATAAAACGATGATCGTTTTCATTTTCGTCTGTTGATATAGTTAATTTATTCAAGACATGTAAATTATTATATTTGCATGAATAAAGCGCGGGCTATAGGTTGATAAATCAGCTTTTCCGGCATATTTGGAGAAAACTCACGTCTACATCATGCCACATTAAAGTTTTTTGCCCACCAAAACATCCGTTATCTAATTCTTAGCCAGATTGTGAATGCAATTAGCTTAGACAGCAGGCGTCGCCTTTAAATTATCAGGCGAAATTGCGGAGGAGGCTAAACGTTGCAATTGTGCTTTAAAAAAATTTAGATTGTCACAAACGTTTTGCAGAATATATAGTTTAACAAAAAACTTGATGCTATGTGAATTATTCAGCCCTTCCTATACAATAGTTCAATTTTCAAATACTAAGTAAAGATTACTATACTAGATACTACGCTCTTCTATCAGACGGCTATTCACCCATCTACTATGCTGTAAATCTTTTGTCTTCCTAAAAGGTTGTATCCTCCGACATAATACCAACAAAGAGATTAGTTATATTGAAGTGCACTAGTTCTAAAGATAACACATCATTGCTGGGGAAACTCTTCCTATTCTTCCTATGTGTGTGGGATTGTCTATTTCGAATGAATGGGAGCCCACAGTCTTCATTTTGTCAAAAAACAGATGATAGTTTTGCTTCGAACTAGTTCTATGCAAACATGCAGCAGGTGAATCTATAGCATAAATATTGTTATTCCTCTCAGACATTCGTAGGAGTATATTAATGGGTTTCACTGTAGTATTGAACGATAACAGATGGTGGTCAACTTGCAGTTATCATATGAAAATAACGTTACTTTTTATCACTATATGTGTAGTAGTCTTGTAAGTGGTGATCAACACATGAGAATAAATAAGCTTGATTAGCTTGCTCTTAAATTAGGGTATAAACTTTGAAATGGAACATCATACATCATTCACTTCCCTGTGAGACTTATTGATACGAGCCTGAGTAATTTCAAATGCCGAAAGATACAAAGAGATGATTACTAAAAATATGATATTTAATCGTGCTAGAAAAACAAGAAATTTATATAAGACGCTATAAATAGTCTAATCTTAACTGAATTGACCAGGAAACAACGGTAGCTACGCTTAACGGGCATATAAATACTACTTTACACTTTATAAAAAACATCACTAATGTTGTTCAACTTTTTCATCCCAAGACATTTAGTTCTTGTTCTAATTAGAGTTCTACTCAAAATTTTTATTATATTAAATTATAGAAGTCATTTTGTATTTATTTCTATTATCACTGCTCTCGCTAGAGCCATCAGACGAGGTTGAAACCCATTTATTCTTCAAGTCCTTTGCAAGTGGAGCATTCCTTACTTCTTCTTTACCTTCCTGTATCACAACAACAAGCGCTTCATTTAAACCTTCATTCACTTGCTTTGCCACAATAAATTCTGGCTCTAATTCCATTGACAAGTTTTGCTCTTTGGTGAAGTTTACTTCAGGCCTGGCCATGTTCGTTCTCATGTCATAAGTGGATCTATTATCATCGCCATAACGGTTAGCGACCATTTGATTAAACAATCCATTTCTTTTATTCAAATCCAATCTTTCCCTTTCGCTGGGAATATACTCGAGAGCTCCTTGGATTTCGCCGGAATATTCGGGATAATGGTCGCCCTGCAAAGAGATACTCCTTGCAAGAACAATTTCGTCACTATCATCAGGAGATTGGTCACGAGTTATCGTATTCATAGTGGGCCTGCGTATTAGTGACGGACTGTTATTATAAGGTGAATGATCGCAGGCTGCGGTTGACTCAAACTTAGAACCGAATTCTGGCCATGGAGGATGTTCGACGCTAGATTTGGAAGGACGATAACTGGAATCGGGGCGTTCTGACCTTTGGTAGTCACTGGACTGTTCAGCAGTATAGTGCTGTCTAGAGTCTGACTGGTAAAAGTTACTGGTTTTTTCTGATGGGTAATATTCTTCAGGACCCGACTGTTGAGAGCTGTTGGACTGCGATTGAGATTCAACGTGATAAGATGGGTAATACTGATTGGAATCTGACTTCAGGTAATGACTGGACTGTGATTGAAATTTACTTGATTTTGATGGGTAATGATGTCTGGACTCTGGCTGACGATAATTACTGGACTGCGATTGAATATAATCGGCAGGGAAATCGTAAGTGGCCTTTATGACTTCAGAATTAGCACTTTTATAGTTGTGTGAACGTCGTTTTGCGGGATCCTCATACGCATAGGTATAGCCCTCCCCTTGGGACTTGGGGCGTGGTCTATCTGACGGTATTGAGGGAGGTGGGTAACTTGGCCTAGATGATCGGTGATTGTTGGTGGGTGGGTCCGCAGATATACTTCGACCCCGGTGTTTACGTGGTGGGGCGGTGGGTGAGAGTTCAGTAGGAGGATATTCTATATCTATCGAAGATCGTGAGCTACGGTGTTTCCGAGGTGGGGCCACGGGGGAAACTGTAGTGGGTATAGGTTGAGACACAGGGTGGGCGATGTGGGGCATATCATAGGGTGAGGAATAGTAAGACAGTTGATTTGAACTCAATGGAGACTGGGTGGTTGCAATAGGAATAGCATTTGGACCAGCATAACTAGGCGGCACAGGTGGCATACGATTGGGCCTTGTTGAACGAGTTCCCTCAGGTGAAGCAAGCAACCCTGGGGGAGGCGGGCGATACGGAGGGAGGACTCTACCCAAACTATCTCGACGTTCATCCGTCTTGAGATATCCTTCACTGGCTCGACGTTTGGACGTGTCCAGTGAAACCTCAGTTAAACCGTTTCCATTATTCTCAGAAGATGGTATATTGGCTATTGTTCTCCTTCTACGATGATCAAGAGATACCTCATGCTGGTAACCTTTTACTCTTTGCTGGTCTGAAAAACTTTTAGGCCCTTGCTGGTCAGTAAACCTTTCATATGACATTTCCGGCGTTATCTTTTGTCTAGGATGATCAAGGTACATCTCCTTCTGGGTTGTGGAGCCTCCAAGAGCTCTTTGTTGGTTTGAGAAACTTTTAGACCTGTCCTGGTCTGCAATGCTTTCCGACCATCGCTGCTCCATAAATCCATCAGATTTTCGTCTGCTGTATTCCGGATTTGGCTTCAGAAATTCATCATTGGACGTTCCCACATGCAAACCTCCGATGAACCCTTCTGACTTTCTTCTTGTTTTGGACACTGAGTGCTGTTGCAGTATGTTGTCATCACTGTGAGCACGGTGCATTGCCATGCCGTCCGAGTTTCTTCTAAAGTTGCCTTGATCATAGCGATCTCGAGTGATATCGTCATTTGGTTTTGTGAAGTCGATATGACTACGCATACGGACGTCATTCAGCGAAGCTGAGGACTGTCGTGAGTTGATGGCATTACCCTTGTTATCCAAACTAGAAGCTGTGTTGCCATACTCTGTAGTACGGCTTACTTTTATGTTTTCATAACGCAAACCATCGGTGAAATTTTGCTTTAAATTTGGTGATACTAATGCATGCTTGTTTCCTGAATCAAAATCGAAAGAATTTTCTTTCAGGCCTCCCTCAACAAAAGATTTCTTAACCTTTTTATCTTTCTTTCGTGGCGGTCTAACAGGGCTTCTTGCTTCCTCAGGCATTCCTTCAATCTCCTGCTCGCTTGTTACTATTTCACTGATTTGTCTATAGTTATTGTTGAACTTTGAGATATCGTTAAGATATCCAGGTTGTGGGCCTTTATGCTTGTCTTGTTGGGTTTTTTCTGCCAGTGCTCTTTGTTCATCAGGTAAACTGAGCGCCGTCGAATACTCATCTTTATAACTTAAAAATGGTTCCTTGTTTCTTGACTCTTCTCTTGAAATAAATCCCTGCTTTTCTTCTGAAAGGTCTATAGGTTTGAAACTCAAACCTTGCACATTTCTTTCCTCACTAATTCTACTTGCATCTGCAGAACGAGTCTTGAAGGTCTCTCCGCTACGGAAAATCCTTGCTTTTTCCTCTGAGTCAATTTTAAGTTTCAAATGGTCCTCATCTTCGATTGAACTTGCACCTTCTATGAACACCGACGGAGATATTTTTTCATCATTCTGTGGTCTATCCATCGTTAACCTAGTCGCAAGTTCATCTTGGAAGGACGTTAGGTTAGTGTCAGAGTAAGACCTGCGTTGCCATCTCTCATTCTCAAAGATATTATCAGCCTTTGAAGTATCACCAGGTTGTTCCAGAGTCATTGAAGAGATAGACATGGACGCTGAAGGACTCCTAGGAACACCTATAGTCGCCTGCGCATCACTCTCGGAAATTCTCGCCAGATTCCTGAATTCACTTTCAGGGTAACTTCGACTCAGAACTCTTTGTCGCTTTTCTTCGATATCCACCGGACTAGCATCGAGTTTTGCGCTGTCCACGACATCGGGTCTATCTTCCATGGGCTTAGTCTTGCTACCGGTCTTAGTATTGTAGGAAAAGTTTGGAAATAGGCTACCAGAGTTACTGCGCTCCATGTTGTAGAGCTCTTTTTCGTCGCTTTTCAGAGTCGATTGTAGTCTAAAATAGAACCATCAAAATGAACTCTATAGCACAATTATTTGTTTTTTGCTGTAAAGTCTTTTTGAGTTAGGCAATCAAGTAAAGTGCTAGTCAGTAGTCTGTGTCAAGGCTTCTACTTGCTTTTAACTTGAGTTTAAAGTCAGGTGCGTAAAGCGTTTGTTCTTGCGTATTCTAATAAACTAGAATAATGATTCAACATCCATTTTGACATCTTTCTAATCTGAGTCTGGTTCTTACTAGTATATTACTCTATAAGTTAAATTCATTAGCTTAATTGTTAACATTTGATCATAGATTCTACGATTAGTGTCAACTAAGACCCTCACCTTTTCTGTCTAGAGCTATCCCAATGTTCAATGATGGGACGATCAGACCCTCTTCGGAATTTCTTCTGTTTCTTCGATAAAAATCGGAACGAGGCCCCCTACACACGAAGCTAAAATCTTTAAAACTGCTCTCACGGTTTGATGGAGTGAGTTGCTTTGCATGTTCACTGAGATGACATTGTGCACTGCAATTATTTTACAAACGCAGAAGTTTTACACCTATGAAGAGGAGCTGTTGCATTAAATGTTAAGGTACATTTTTTGAGAAATTTCAACTTTACGATGAATTGTAGCGATGGTTGTTTTTTAAAACGCCGTCATTCAAGTCATGAACGTGCAGAACGATATGAAACTCACTATACATTCTATAATATTAATGAACCTGTAGTGGAACTGACATACCGCTTTAAGCTTGGGTTTTAATTTCGAAGAATCCTTGGAATCCAGATATCTACTGCGACCTGCACCGAGATTCGAGGGATCTTAAACAAAAATGGAAGTTATCAAAGAACGTTCACCTGCAGGTGCCCTGCATGAAAAGCCGTTGACGGCCATTTCATACGATGAATTCCCGATTGATTACTGCGCAATTTACGATGAACTTTGCTCGACGCACATGCTTTACCACTGACAGTTGTTAATAATCGATATAATATTTGCGATGCTCTTTCACAGCAATATTTTAGCAATAATAATACATATATTATATATTATCTCCACTATCATTTGGCTTTAGCCTTTTTTCATTAGCTTCAGCGTCTGACAAGAGAATTATGATTAAACTAAGAGATGCATCATATGACTTTTGAAATCCATGCTTGTCCGAATAAAGGTTTCTGCCAACTTAAACGTCTCTTTCAAATCGAGAGCATTGCTCTGGTTCGTCGTCGGGTGCATCATCGTCTTCATAACTGTCATCTGAGGCGCCATGTTTATCCAACTCAGAAACTTCATCAATTTCTTCTTCATACAACTCCATATCTTCTTTCAAAAATACTTCCTCACAAGTTTCTTCAGTCTCTTGATCTTCTAAGGTCACGCACTCTTCCTCAGCCAACCCGTCACTGTGACTACGTCGGAGCTTCCTCGGCACCTCGCCATCGACCTTTGAACCATGTGACCCGTGCTTCCTGCCCAAAATTTTTCCGAGTTTCTTCAAATGTGGCTTCGACTTACCTACTGCAACGCTTGATGGCATTTTCTTCGCTAAATCTTCAAGCACTACCAGAAGAAGGCGAAGTGAAACGTCAAATTCACGACCAAAAACAACACACGTACGATGATGCCCATTGTCATCAAAAATCAAAGTGAATGCGTCGATGATTATGCAAATCAATGGAATAACGTTGTTGATAATCGTAATCAAAAAAATCCCGACGTTGGTTATTGGAATCAATACAATCAATAAATCACGAATTTGATTATTGACCTTGCCTAAGCGTGGCGCAGGCTAGATTATTGAAATATCGGAAAATTGTAAGATCGCCTTTGGTCTTTCTTCGATTGATTATAATTCATTTAAAGAGAGGTTGTAATCATTGTAATCAAACTCTATTTTTTAAACCAACCATACACATACCTTCCCCGGTTCTCACGTCTGCCAATTTTCCTACAAATACAGGCAAAAGCTTTATATTAACTATTGCTACGAAAAACCTACCTTTTTAAAATACAATGTTTTTATTTTCTTGATCGTACAAAGCAAGTGGATTATTCTCTTACGTTTTATATCCTCAGACGAATTTTTCGCAACAAGATCTTTTGCTTCCTTCCCATTGTGATCTCGGATATGCACGTTTGCATCTAGTCAAAATATAATTTTATTAAAGTACTGTGCGGGTTTTCATTGCTTGGTGAAAACTATGATCTGCTACTGAACAGACACAGGGATGACATCATGTAACAAAACAATGGCACATACAAACTTTGTTACGTCAACCATGTATCTACTACTGAACAGACAATGGGTACATGTAGTCTATTCGACACACACAATAACATTTTTAACAAGGGTGATAAACAAACGACTTACGATATTCATCAATGAGTACGTTTATAACATCAAACTTTCCATGTATTGCGGCAAGATGAAGTGCAGTGTAACCCTGCCAAGAATAACGATATATACTTATTAAAACTAATTTGATGTATAAGGTTGTACATGGTGCTGTGTTTTTTAACAACAAAAGTGTAACTATAAAACAAAAATGTATTCATACTTACACCCTAATGTATTTCAAAACCATAAAGAAGGAATACATGAAAAAAAAACGAAACGAAAGCGCAATAAATTGTTGAGTCAATTGTCATTTGGGAGAACTTACAAACAATTTACTTACATTCTGTTTTTTCCAACAATGTATTATCGCATCAATGGAAAAAAAAGAAAGAACTGCATTAATTCCTCAAAAAAAGTAGTTCTAAACACAAGAATAGTCAGCTAGAATCTTTGGAGTACATACAGATTTAATGTTAACATTGGCCCCTCCGTCCACCAACAATTTCACCAGCTCTTCATTTCCTTGTTTAGCTGCCCAGTGTAAAGCAGTCTAAAACAACATGTGGTAGATAAAATGAACTACATACGTACTCTAGCTTAACATGGTAAAGAAACAACAGAGAACTTTTAAGCAAGCAACGTTTTTGACAACACAAATGACATGAGAAACGTCAAAGGACTGGGTCAAGCATGGTGATTGGTAGAAAACGTCAAGTTTACTTCTGGTCGATGTTCAGGTTGTTAGAAATGCTGCTTGCTTGAGCTTTCTAATATAAAATCTAGTTTACATGGTACAATAGAAATTGTAGCACATATACTTACATACTATTCAAAAGGAGCAAGTCACGCAAAAAAAGAGAAAGAAAAATACAGTTAATATTATTGTCAGAAACAAATGCCATCCATGAAGATAATTAAGCCAGTACTTACACCCTATTTTTCCATTGAGAAAAACAGCATATGAAAGGTAGAGATGAATACAATATAAAAAAATGTACAAATTTGAAAATTTTCATCATCTATAGTATTACAGTAACAGCTAGAAAATCTACATCAAACAAAGAGAGCAAAATGTATGTACATACCAAAAGAAAATCCTGGAAACAGAGAAAAACAAAAATGAGAAAAAAGCTTAAGCAAAAGAGGAAATCTTCTTATAGAAAATTGTACCTTGAATAATACAATCCTAGGATCTTCCTCCAGTTGACTAATAATCTCTGATTTGTTTCCAGCCATGCATGACATCATCCAACTTTTCTCAAATTGTGTGAGCTTTTAAGCAAGACAAAAGGTTAGATAAAACAAAGAAATACAGAATAATACAGAACAATAAAAATGCTATTGCCAAGTTATTAGGGACTGCAAAAGGACTTAAAAGGAGGCTATACTTTTCCATATTCAATATATGTCTAATATATTTCTTTATGAAAACTCACTACATGGGATGGCACTTCATGTTCTAAACAAAAAACAAGAAAAATACAAACAGTCAGTAAACTGGAGCAGTACTAGTCTTTTTTTGAAAATATGACATAGAAGTTTGTCAAACAACTTCCATAACAACTTTGGTTTCCACTTACCATAATGATTTTCATCATAAAATATCCCCTGGGAAAACAGCAAAAAACATTGTCAGACTTTGTGTTCTAGGCATTAACGTTGGTTTTTTTAACATTGTAACAAACTATACTTACTGTGTCACCACTGTTCTGTGAAATTTGATCATATTCAGAAGTTTTAGACAAGGAGCTTTGTCTCGAGCCTCTGGGCGACTCAGACTGCAAGGATGACACCTAAAGACAATTTCTAGTTAGACTGAATGGTTTTAAAAGTTCTATTGTCAATTTATTACTGTCAATTTGTTCTACAAAGTAAAGAGCAGATACTTAGATATTATATTGCCTATCATCCACTCAAGGCAAGAAAGTAGTATGTGAGTTAAAGTATGATATATGTACTAACAGCAGTATCCACTCCACTGTCATTCAATTGTCCATTTTCAGCAGTGATAGAGGCATCGCTGTTATTTCTTCTCATTCCAACATCAACACCAGACTCAGATTTGAACACTACTCGGGCACGAGCGTTAGTTCGAGGCTTCATATCTCCAACTGCAAAGCTGCCGTATGCCTCATCTACAATCAAAATTGAAAAAGGTTTCAGCAAATTTTTGCCTTGATACATACAATATGAGTAGCCTGCTGATTAAAACACACATAAACACAAAGGAGAATAGCTTGGTTCTATTGTACTGTACCTGCTTGTGAAAATCTAAAGTTCCTCACTGAGGCCGGTAATGAGGCTCGCTTATCTTTTCGTTGGTTTGCTTGTCGTGCTGGTCTCCGTAACAGCACTGGAGTTGAACCATTCCTGGCTTTCCTCAATACAAAGTATTTTTCACCCTAGACATTAAATAATCACAGAAAAATCTTAAGAATTAATGAAACCAAAGCACATGTTATCAGACCGAAGTAAGGTATTGTATTATAAGCAAAATTTCAGAGCAAATATTATTTAACTGTATTATGCATATCAATTTTGCTTACATTATTACAAAAAATAGCACACCAAGAAATTCCAGACTGAGAATATTTATAATATAATTGGTTAATTTCATGGGAAAGTCAAAACAATTAATTACAATACAATGTATAAGGACGTGGACTGTGAAATGGCAACATTATTGTACAAGATATTAGTAGAACTACATGTGTTTATTACAAGCTTTAAGCAATTTAATAAACTGTGGAAAAATCAGATCTCCACGACATTTATAACTACTTAGTATCATTAACATTTTTTTGCACAAACTACAAAAGTTACGAAACAGATAATCTTGTACTTGAATAAAGATAATAAGAAATTAGCTGAGGGCATGTTGCCAAGTCACCGACAGTTATTCACACTTCATAATTACAAAATAATCATTTTGTATGCTAATATAAATCATATTGGTATTTAAATGTTGACAGTGTATGCCGTTAAAAAAATATACATAAAAACAAAGTATTACATCAAATTTTCCAGTCACAGTACCTCTATATTCTGCAAAGTAGCCAAGGAATTTACTATGTCCCCAAATTTTGATGATCCTATGAAACAAACAACGTAATATTAAAATAAAGCGAAAACCAAATGCCTAAAACTTTGTAAAGTTGATCTATGAGAGGCTATAGCTTACCTTTTTCATCGACTTTGTCTAGCTGACCTCGGAAGTGAGCGAATAGATCCTCACATTTCACCTTCTCACCATTTTTGACGAAATAATCGCGAACAATAGAGGCTGAAAGCTCTTCTCCGCTTGCCATTTATAGCCTTGATACTTCAGCTATAAGCGTGCCTTCGTTCTAATCGTTGTCATTGCAGATATCGTTGCGAATGCTTTCTTTTCAGATTCAATATCGACATTTTCACTCGACTTTTATTTCCATTCACTCCATTGTTCCGCCGAGGAAGACTTCAGTCGCTTGCCTCATCCCCAGCTTAACCGCTGATCTATATATAATATCTGAATAATATGGTAGCGCCTATCTGGTTACGAGGCAAGAAAGACTTAAAGTGGCTCTATGTTGTCTGTAATTTCAGCGAGATTCTAGCGTAAAACACTCAAGTAATAATGTATACCATATCTCTCTCATTAAGACGCAATGCGTCCCAAGATTTTCTGCGCGCTTCAATTCAATGGTTTGTAGACACTTTTAATACAGTGCAGTTCCAGGCCTCTCTTTTTTGCCCGTAAATACTAGGTTAAACTGATGCGTCTATGTGCATAGCAAAATAATTCTGTTTCATAAAACAGAACGGTATTTACAAGCAAACATTATCCAAACTGCGCATGTCGATTCTGGGTATGGATACACTCGCACACGTAAAGCATGTCTGACGTGATCCCCTTGGCAACGTATAATCTCTTCACAAACTGGAGACCTAGCAAGTGAAATGTACAAGAGGAAATTAATTTCGTGTGCATTATATCAGTCAAAAGAATAAGTTACTGTAGAAAATTACCTCATACAACTTCCCAGTGCTCTCCTGGGATTCATGTGAACAAATTGGATAGGAAATCCTTTAAATGTGTGGCCATTTGGCACATTTTTACGGATAGCATGCTGAAACTCTTCGTTACCAACAGAGTGCCCAGTTTTACGCTCCAATTCGTAGCCTGCTAGAGCTGGAGTTAATAGATAACTCAGTTCGTCATCCCACACTGTGCTGAGACCCATGTCCTATACAGTAGAAAGGCATGTCGGAAAATAGTAATTTTGGCATTCTTCT
>JAODVQ020056915.1:5888-18812 GCA_025400075.2 Phenganax stokvisi
GTTCTCAAACTATTAGAACACGTTCTAGAACTATTAGAACAAGTTCTCAAACTATTAGAACACGTTCTAGTACTTTCGAAACACGATCTTGAGCAGGACTGTGTCCTGAAACGTTTTCCGAACTCGTTTTTCATTGTGTTGAGCAGTGCAGTTAATATAACTTATATTTCAGTGATTGACTGGTCTGACGCGAATGGAGTACGGATCTTTTCAATACCATCAGACGTAGATTATGCCCGAGATCATGGTGTCATTCAGATTGGAGAAAATGTAAGAACGAATTTACTAAGGGGACGCCCCACATATGTCCCACGGCAAATCTCATGTATTGCGTCCATTTCAGAATGACGTTGACAATATATTTTACTTGGCATCGGACGAGGAAATGAAGAAATGTAAAATCAGCGGTGATCTGGTTCCCATTGTATGTCGTATACCACAAATATAATACGGCTATTAAACTGGATTGGACTAAAATCATGATTTGTTGATTGCTGGTTGTCTAGGCTGCAGTCTTGGTATATGTGAGCATTGAAACAGCTATGAAGTTTCTTTTGATGATAAATACCTCGCCATTGGATAGCTGCACGTATTTGGGTTTAGATCAAGGTGGACAGCCCTGTCAGGTAGGGCCTGAATGCAAGGAGATCATCTTTTCTTGGAGTTATTTGTCTTAGGTGAATTGAGCTATTTTTGAACTTGCAGCTAGCATTTGTATGGGATATCTTGCTTCTGATGGCAAAGAATGTGAGTGAATCAGACTTCGTGAGCGGAGAGCGTAGCATGACATTTGGTCGCAAGAATCTCGTGAATGGTTCAATCGCAGAAACTCGACGTAATATGAACGTGCGAGATACCTCACAGGAGTCGAAATACTTCATGAAACAAGCGCGCAAAGTTTTGTGGAAACAACTTCGAGGCACTCCGCTTAAAACTGGTGCGTGTCCTGAAGTGACGTTTTGTTTCTGTTTTTGCTAAGAACGATGCTAAACATTTGCAGTTTTACAATTTTCTTGCCGCAGATGTCACCCCCCTGCCGAGTAAATACGTTTGTGTTGGACGTAGTAGATAAGGCACGGTGGAGTGCATTGGCAGGCAATGTTTAACATACTTTTAAAAATCTCCGTTTTATAGTTTTGCTTAAAGGAGCCCGCTTTGAGTACATGTCAGCGTCCGGATCAAATCACAGAAAACAAATCCTAAACTGCCCTTTACGTCATGTAGACAGAAATAATAATCTTCCCTTTGTCTACAATTCTCTTGTTCATAGCTATATCGAGGTGAGTTCGGTTTAGAATTGAAGGGGGAGGGGCTGATTTGAAAGCTCATTTGGTTTTATGGTAAAAGTCTTATGAAGAAGCTTTTATTTTGTAGTCCAAAAACAAAGTGGATGACAGTTGTGTTATTATAAACAGTTTGTTAGAAGATCAATCTGTGGAAATTGAACGAGACTGCGTTGTCTGTCATTGTCATATCAATGTGAGTTGTTTAAAATATTCTCATAACCATTAAAAGGGGAGCTCGAGCGAGCAAGTGCCAATCTTAAACGGGAAAAGGAATTACCAATGAAAGGCGCATTGTTGCCTTACGTTTTTATGAGGTAGACACATGAGTAAGGTAACTTTCAACGTCCGAAAACCTGGGAACGAAAACTATAATTTGTGTTTAGGCTCCTGTATCGGTTGGTAGCGGATGCATTTTAACGGCAATGTCATCAGATGATTTTTCGGTCAGTATTAAAGAGTATTCTTCACTATTGATAAAACAATTTATAATTTCTATACTATGTTCCTTCACAGAATATTCCACTGTCATGCAAGATTCCTCAAAATACAGTCTTACAAACGTATCAATTATCCATGGAGAAAATCTTCCCATACAATTTACAAGACTCTATTCGTATCATGGTCGTGTTTGGGGTTCATGATTCTTTGAAGGTATGTAACTCTATGCCATTGAAAACTCAGTCAAGATCATCACGTTTCTTTACTAGAAATATCTTAAAATTGTACATTTGTTGAAGGTTCCTGTATCAGATTCTCGGAGTACATATTGCAATAAATCGTGGAATGAATTCTTCGCTAGAACTGGTATCCGTGCCAACGAATTATGGGGACCGGAGCTAGTAGGTGTATTTTGAAAGAAAATTGTAAGCTTTCAAATTACATCTTCTCATTAGCCTCGTTTTTATTTTAATAGTCTGACCAAGAGCAATCGTTCTTCAACGCTAAATTATTTCCAGTATTTTACCGTGGCAGCCATATTAGTCTCTCTGACATTTTATGGCTTCGAGGCTGTACCGTGAATGGATCACCGCCTATTAATGCTGTCAGAAAGTATGAGTTCTAAACTTTTGTTTTCCTGGTATATCTCTTGCTTGTTTTTGTGAATGTCTCCGACAGATTCAAGTTTTCTCTTGCAATTGTTTACATTTGTCCATCACTCCCACAGTTATACAGCATTTTCGTTAACACTTCCTAGTTTGCCTGTCATGGTTTTGCTATCTGTAAACGAGTAATTGTCTTATCTTCTAACATAGATGGCGTTCTTCCTGGCGACTTTCTTTAAAAGAAATTCTCGACGCTATTGACGTCAGCTCTGAATTTGAATGGCAAAGGTAAAGAATGTACTAACTTCCTTTAGGTATTTTATTTTTATTTTTTAACAGATTTTTTTATTGACTTCATTAGGCGCTTGTATTACGAAGTAGGGCGAAGAAAAATGAAGGAGACTTTAATAGGAGCAAAGAAAAACTGCTTACTGCCGTTCTTTAAAAATTGCGTCGTGGAAAATTATTCTTTGGAACTTCTTAAAGAGCTCGATAAAGGTTAGTGAGAAGGAGTCGAATAAACGCCTCCCTTAAATAAACCTCGCAGTGACAAGCAAAATATCATTGAACGCCGCCGTCGAATAAACACCGCACTTTTTCTCATCGATACGGCGTTTATTCGATTAATTACGGTGTTTCTCTCTCTTAAGTGGCTTGCAGTACTGTATCAGTTGATAGTGCGGCGCGGACTCTCTCGTGCATTGCTGATGTCCTCAGTGAAATGGCAGGCGATAAAGTAGGTCTGCGAAGTGGTCCTGCAGCAAATGAAAGCTGGATGTATGCATACAGACTATTAGAGGTTTGTAAAGAGGATGTATTATAACTAGAGTACGGTTTTATTCAATTCTTTTGACTTCATTTACAGCAGCCGTAATGATTTTCGTAATTTTTGGTAGAAACAAGATCTTACTGAAGGCATCATGGAGCTTGCTAAGGAACGAGAAAAATGGCTAGGAAGGTTGAGTGAAGAGAGTTCATTTCTTATGTTCTTCAATGTGTTCCAGATATAATGAATCTTTCAAATTCAACTTTTCTTTATCTTCGCAGGCCTGATTTGCTTATTCGTGCTGCTCGCCATTATGAAGGAGCGGTGCAAATATTAATTGGACAGGCTGTAATGACTGGTAGACAGGTTTGGAAAATATTTTGTATTTATTATCTAAATTCGTCCAGGAATTCCTATCGAAATTATATAGGATTTTCTGTGCCCAAAGTGTTTATATTTTATGATGGATTCATCTTAAATTCACTCTTATACTTTCTAGTTTGTGAAGTTTTTCCCCAAAGTCGAGCCAGCTATTGGTCAGTGGTTTATTGCTGAAGCTCCAGGTGGGAAGTAATATCGCAAATAACATGAAGTATTGCCTAGTTCTGATCTGAATGACAGTTGTCCAAATAAGCAATGTCACGTGTTTTCATCTTAGCCCGTGTTGACCTCTCGGGAGCCTGGAGTGACACTCCACCTGTGACGTATGAGCATGGAGGTGCGGTCACTAATATCGCCATTAAGATGCGAGGAAAGGTAATCACACTGTATTTGAGGTTTTGATGATATCTTCATGTTTCGTGTTCGAAAACCTTTTTCTTCGATTCAGAACGATCTTTTCAAGATCTTTTGTACCACGAAACAATTATAAATTATTCCCATTTCTTTTTTTAGAAACCAATTGGCGCCAAAGTTCGAAAAATTCCCGAGTGTGTTTCAATGATAAATATTTAAGAAATAGAAAACTTTTTACGTGTTATTAAAGGACTATTTTGTGAATATTGACTGGAATAACTTTTCTTCTATCAGATTGCAGTTATTGTTGGTGATTGGAAATGGACAAGATGCCATCAGAATCGCTTGCAATAAATTATCTGATCTACAGAATTACTCTAAGCCAAATGCACCAGGTCCGTATTGAGTTATTTATTGATTTTATTCTAAAATATATGAAAGCGATAGGTTCCTAGACGCCTGCTTTTCATGGGGTCGTCTTGTGTGGTGAGGTTGAATTTTTCATGTACTGCGATGAACATTCAGCTCGAAAACAGGTCATTTGCATTAGGTTCGGTACATGAAAAGTTTGTCTTTGTCTTATGAAGAGATCTTGATCAAGTGATTGCTACGTCATTTTGAAATCAATCACAGCTATTGCATTCTTTCAGGGGCTCTTTTAAAAGCGGCTGTGTGTTGTGTGAACATTATTGACATTTCATCTTCCAAGACTTTGCAACAACAATTAAAGGAGAAATATGGGGCTGGGTTTGAACTTCAATCTTGGTCAAATGTTCCCCAAGGATCAGGTCTTGGTGCCAGTAGTATTCTCTCTGGTGCTCTGCTTGCTGCTCTGCTCAGCGCTGCTGGTGTGGGTTATGACAATGATTCCTTAATTCATGCTGTCTTGCATCTTGAACAGATGTTAACGACGGGGGGTGGCTGGCAAGATCAGGTTGGGGGCTTGCTACCCGGGATTAAACTAGGTCGCTCTGAAGGAAAGCTTCCTTTGAAAGTCGAGTCTGAAGTCTTGAAGATTGAGGATGAAAAAATGAAACGCATTTTAGACCATTCTCTCCTTGTCTTTACTGGGAAACCAAGGCTAGCGAAGAATATGCTGCAAGTAAGATTGTTGTCCATTGTTACGACTTCCATATATGTTGTTCATTTTACTTCAGCGTAGTTTCTAACCGGATCAAAGCGAGAATCTTATCGGATCTCCAGGAAGAACAGTTCTGAACTGGTGGAAGTAACTAAAGTGAACTGCAATTGTTTTCCTAGGGTGTGATTCGTAACTGGTACACACGAAAACCTGAAGTAATCGAGACGGTAGACTGGATTGAAAGGAACGCATTGGATTGCGCCAAAGCTTGCGTTGAAGGTGATATTGAAGCAATAGGAAAATGTTTAAATAATTCTTGGGAACAGAAGAAGATTGTAGCTCCTGGTTGTGAACCTCCTCAAGTCAAGGCATTGATCGATGTTTTAAGGCCACATATATACGGTATGTTAGTCTATAGACACGTGATCATTTTTACAAACTCTGCACATTTGAACGCTTTCGTTACCACTCGTTTCATCATTGGATTATTTCTAGGTTTTCTGCTTACTGGCGCTGGTGGCGGAGGATTCCTCTACGCCATCACCAAAGAGGCAAGATTTAGCGAGAAAGTCGATGAGTTGATAAATGGACTAGGAGTGAGTAACGCTTTAAACGTACACCAATCAAAACCAACTACGCGTTTATTTGGAGTTCGATAAACTTTTTAGTTCACTTGACTAATTTCTCGTCGTTATTATTTTCAAACAGGGCAAGCGAAGTGAAGAACTTTATAAGCTTGAATGCGATGAGGAGGGACTGACCATACGCACGGAATAATGAAACTGGAATGCGAAAATCATTGGAAATCTAGTTAATATATTGTAAATAAATGCAATATGCGTGTAAAATCGTAGCTTTTTGTATCATTGTAGAGATTTCTACTATTTGAGTACTCTTGTCACTGACAGTTAACATTTTGTGTGTTACGCTATCAAGCGGAGTTTGTAAAACGTTTGCCCAAAAAATTCAAGTGGAAACTTGCAGGTAGACAACATTATTCTATTAATTTTATACGCTGCTGGATTTTTAGATTTTTTGTCGAATATCAGTTCAACGGTGAGAAATGAGTAAGGTAATTGAGCGAGTTTCATGTGCGCAAAATATTCGCGCGCACCACACCAACTGGCACGCACGCACCACCATATTTGGCAATCGAGAAGGTCCGGCACACGTACTCGGCTGGTACTCGGCTCGTACTCGGTGCGAGGTTTCATGCAGTTGAAATGAAAGGCGAAGAAGAAAGCAATGGCGTCCAGTTCAGAAGCGAATTTATCCAACGATTTTGATATAGATGAGGTCATTAATTGGGATGAACAAAATTATTCATCCAAGGTCTGTGAGGAAACACAAAAATACGGAAGAAACTACGGGGCTTAATAACCCGAGAGTTGTTAAGTAAAAGTCGGCCGCCAAGCTTCAGCTTTTTAAAACACTCACACTGTCTTTTCCTCGCTTTTATTTCACTCTAAGACTAGCATAACGCCGAGAAAAAGGTCCGATAAATTCTTCGGAATGATAAGGGCCGATTGTTTTGGAAAATTCATAGGCAAAGTGCACATAAAAGGCCAAGTGCCCACATGAAAATATTGAATATTCGACAACAATGGCATCGACGTTGTTAAAAAAAGGTAGAATTTTGATTGTATTCCCAAAGGCATCCAATGATTTGTTGACGCCAAGATTTAAACACTCGTTAACGGTGTTCCGCAATGATGTTTCACTTTAAAACAGTTCAAAATCGTCAGGAGAATGATGCTGATCAAGTGCGAACAAGTCGCTTGAAAGGGGCGGCCATTTTTAGACAGAAGCGGACGCCTATATTTTTAAGTTTTCATGACACGTTACCGTCGATAGGTAATGTCCTCTTGTCTTACTGTAAAGCGTAAACAGAAAAATTCATGTTTCAGTTTTTTCTCTAAAAAGGTTTGTATTTCCAGAGGTTTATTGCGAAGGGAAGAACATTTTTCTGGCACCAGGAAGCTGTCGGCCATTATCAATTATTGAGGCCGACGCAACAATCCACAAGCATAGCTAATTCGAACTACAGTTATGTAATATTTTGAGTTTTAATGAAGTTTTAGTACAAATAGTGTTCTAGCATAGTGTTCAGAACTTTAGATCTTGTCAGTCTGAAAGAATTTGAGGACTATTTATGCATTGTTTGTCCTATTCCAACATGAAAGTCGGAGGAAGACATGTGAAAAGAGCTTGGCGGCTTGTCGTGATAAATGTATTTTATAATGTATTTTAGTATTATCTTGTAGATATGTTATTCTGTTCGTCAGTGAACAACTAATCCTTTGCTTTATCGCTATTTTCAGTCATAATCTGCCCGCGAAATCAAAAAATTCTAGCAAGAAAATTATGTGGAAAAATTCACAAAATATCTTTGTTGTCCGCCATAATTCCTGCCCCCCACTTAAGACTTCCTTATATGGGCATGCGGTCGTTAGCCTTGAATACTTTATTATACGTTGGGATATGGCCCCCTGCCTTAGCCAACCAGCATGCAGTATGATTGCCTTGTGTTTATTAGCTATTGGCCCACCAGTAATGTTTATTGAGATATTGAATGTCTACCTCATCTTGGCTTTTTGTGTATTGAATACATACTGTTTCTGACCTGTTGTACTCTTTGCCAATAGTATTTACATTTCACCTTTTATATATTAGGGAGAGAGAGGAAATCTAGCCCTGCTTTAGCATTTTCCTGGTGTATAGTGCATGTTCTGCCATGCTTAAGAACTTCTTTTTCTCGCATCTATTTAATTTCCATGTTTAAAGTTTTTTCTCAGAAATTCACAAAACCATATGGGTGTGCAATTAAAAATCAAAAAATTGACTGTCCGGATTTTTGCTCAAAATGCGACTTTTGTATCAGAAGTATTTCCCATTTCCTGAAGATTTCTTAAATTTTAGGGCATTGATTTTCAACTTCCTCAACTTGGTTTACCAAGTGATACAAAAACATCACAAAATACGGCAGTTACCCTTCCTAACTTGACCTCGGCAACAAACCAGCAAACCTCACTTCCAGGAAGCCAGGTACTGTATATTTTGCAGCTATTAAACTATATTGCAATTCACTTCCTTGATTTTTAATACTTTATACTGGAATGAAAAGTTCACTATAATATTCTTTTTTAGACTTCATATTTTCAATCATTTTTTGGGGCTACTCCACAGACGTCCATTGTGAGAACCCCGAAAAACCATGGATTTCCACCAAGGCAAGCAATGGTATCTCCTAATGCTCTCTCGTTTCCATCAAATATCAATATCCCATCTATAACACCAGCATCATCAAATGCATCACTACTACCATTTGATTCGAATCTTGTTCGACAAAATGTGTCATTAGCAAGTCAGCTTGGTATGCCTGCTTTACAAAACGTTCAAAACTCCAGCAGCCTGATCAACGATTCACCGTTTGCAGATCATGGCATTGATGATAATACTGATCTAGTTGAAGGACCTTTGGATAGAATAGTTGATCAAATTATGGACAGACAAAACAGTGAAAGCACTTTTGATGACGATACTCCAGTTATCACCTACAGTAATAGCCAGACAAAAAGTCTGCAACAATCCAATAGCAGAGTTTCACCTCAAAATGCACAATCAATGAATGTTTTACCTTCAAATGCACCTGCAAGGACTGTTGACTCACCCAATCAACAATCCACTCAAAATATCCCCATGCGTAGTATCCCATCCCCTAATACTCCGAGTCAACCTGTGTCATCCACAGGGAACCAAAACATTTCAAATCTGTCAAGAAATGTCTTGGTACAGAAAACCAGTGAAGTAATTCAAGCAAATATATCACCACCAAATGTGCAATCGCAAAACTTGCTGGTACAAAATGCCTCATCACAGAAGTCTCTGTCACCTAGTGGTCAGTCTCAACATCATAGTAGCAGCTCTTACCCAACTATGCCAGGGCTGGGATCTCAGTCTGAGCAAAGCATTGCATCACATGCTTCATTTAGACTACAGCCGTCAGTCTCGTCATCAGCAAGTATGGGACCGTCAGCACTGATTGGAAATCCCACGAACCTCGCACTCTCAGATTCAAATAGTCTATTTAGTCCCACTGGTCAGAGAAATAACCAATCATTTCCCAGCTTTATGTTACAAAATCCTAACCAAACTTTGATCGGTCAGGCAGGAAATTTGTCTCAGGGTAATGCTCAGACAAAGCCTGCATGGCATCAGAGTGGAAGTAACCTGGATGATTTATTAAGAATGCAAACTCAAATTCGTAATTCTTCACCGAACATTGTGCAAAAAGATTTTGCAAATCAACTAGTGAGATCCTCATCAAATTTCTCATCTGTCTTAACTAGTGAAATTCCCAGTGAACAAAGTAATATGCCCTCCTTCATGAACACAGCTATTGTAACAGAACGACCTGTGTCAGTTTCATCCGTTGATGATGTAAATCTTGAAATGACGACTGCAAATGCTTTAGATCCAAGTCAATCAAGTGTTACTGGTATGAACGTTGTTGCAGAATCTATGATAAATACTACCCTGAATAACCCTGCATTGCAAAACAGAGCAAGTGAATCAGACCCCATCTCAAGTTTATTACAAACTACAAAACCGCAAAGTTTCTCAGGGCAAGCTGTCAATACTAGTGTCCCTGAAAGTTTCCCAGGACAGGCTTTGAATAACTTCCCATCTACGATCTCATCTTCGTTGTCTAGTAGCGATGAACTGCGTACTTCAATATCTGATGATATTCAGAATTTGCACGATGCTTTGGAATCAACACAGCCTCTAACTAGACCTAGTTCAGAAACTGTGAATCCGTTTTTTGTGCAAAATTCTTTAGACGCGAATAGACCTACTGCCGAGATGAAAATGCAAGAAAATGTATTGCCCTCACAGTCACAAAGTATTGTATCCAACAATGTTACACAAGGCAAAGTTTTCATGGCAACTGAAACGCCAGTAAAACCTCAACAAAGTAACTCAGTGTTCACGTTGGTGACTTCAACTACACAGTTGTCAAACACGCAAAACAAGTCACCTTCTACAATTCTCTTCAGAAACCAAACTGCAAGACCAGGCAATCCTGCCAATTCCAGCCAGTCGACAATTTCTGCACAGTCAATCCGACCAGCAACTCAACCTGCTGGAATCAAGACAATAAGAATCGCATCCCCAGCTGCCAGTACATCTGGCTTCAAATATCCTACAGTGGGCTTTGGCCCTCGAAAAGCTGTCTCAATTCAATCACCCCGTGCTCAAACTATCCGATTACAAAGTCCTACAAGTACGTCTGCGTTTCCTACATTTAGGTTAACCCAAATTACTGTTCCTAGTACCAACACTTCCAAAAAACCCCCTATGGTGTTCACACTTGCTCCTGGATCAAATGCTGCTGCCACACTGAAGAATCTCCCGGCCAACTTGAAAGATAAACTAACAGGCAGACAAGTAATATTCCTTCAGCAACCTACTAGTAAATCAATCAACACCACAAAACCACAACCAATGAAAATAGTTTTTGTCAATGATGGCTCTATTGGTCAGGTTGTGTCTGGTCCAGTGAAATCAAAAGGGATTGGTGCTGCTCCAAGTGAGACTCCTGGACAGACAGCTTCTGCGAGCTCGGCACCACCGTCTGCAGAAAGTAAGCGCAAGAGATTACAGCTAAGAACTAGTAAAATTGCTTCATAAACAGCTGAAGTTTTGTGACTCTACACAACTATTCTTTTTAGGCAAGCCAGTGCCATCGACAGCAACTCCTACTGGCCAAGATGAAGCTGATTCACCAGGGAGCGTCAACAGCACGGACAGTGATTCACTTACTATCGCTGCTCTCAAAGAAAACGAAGAATTGAAAAAGAAAGAGCTGGCTGATATGAAGGATGCAGGCACGGAACCGAAAAGGCGCAAGCGTAGAAAGGATCCGAATCGACCTGTCAAGTGAGTGGTGGTAGTCTTTGCATCATAATCTTCAATGCCTTTGTCGAGATTTATCAATTCTTTTGATATTTAGGCCGTTGTCATCCTTCCAAAGATTTTTCCAAGCTTCGCAGCCTACAATTCGTCAACAAAACCCTCAGGTATACGCATACTTCTGTAAACTCCAGTAACGTGATTGTATAATAGTTGATAAACAATTTCATTGTCTTCCTGTAGGCCACTTTTGCTGAAGTTTCAAAAACTATCAAAGAAATGTGGGAAGGTTTAAATCCAAAAGACAAAAAGGTTCGAAGACTTATCCTTGCGTTATTTTACAGAATTCCAGGAGTTATCCCAGATTTTCTTTAACGCTTCAGTTTCCTCCTGTAGTAACAATACTGGATGAATTTAAGATGAGTCTTGCTCAATTTCTAGAAACGACAATTTAGAATTGATAGAGTTATTTGGTATAGATATAGATAGTGTTTTCTTTGTTACAGTGTTATTTGGATATTTCACTTTAGGTTTATCAAGATGCTTGGAGATTGGAGCGAGTTCAGTATAAAAAGGCAATGGAGGATTACAATGCATTAGAAGTTGAATCGGTGGGTGAAAGTCAATTACTTTGTAACCCAAATCCTCTTCGTTGATTTAATTTTCGATTACTTTAATACAATTTGTAATCCAGGATTCTCCTTCACCAAAACATGCGAAGATCGGTGAAATGAAGGGCGATGTTGTTCCAGCCAATCCTTTTTCAGGTTCGTGTGAATATCGAAAACAAATGGCGCGAAAAGCTCTAAATCTTCATTTCTACGTTATATTTCACTTTTTTGGTTTCAACATTGTCACTTTGTGCACCCATTTTAATTACCACGCCACTTTGTACCTAATATCTTTATTTGCTCTCGTTAGATGCCAGACCAAACAAAACTGAGAATATCTCAAGTCCCGTTGGGAGAACACCTGTTTCTCCGACTGTAGGCAAAATTTCCCCAGCAGCTACGGCTGTATCCAGTGTTCCTGCACCGCGAACTACTGGAAAACCTCTCGCAATGATGGCGGAGATGGCAAATAAAACAAAATTGGCGTCAGCTGCTGCCAAGGCGACGGCAATGATAAAACATCATCACCATGGAAAAACTAAAGCTAGTAATGGTGTCGAGGAAAGCCATATTATCAAGGTGCGCGATATTTAAAATAACTTATTATAGGTTTAGCTGCCTGTAGATGATATTCTTAACTTTAGCTTTCTTTTTTTCCCTATAGAAAAAGGCAAAAATCAATCCTATACCAAAGAAGATATGCATTCGAGCTCATTGTAATAAACCCGCCAAGACAACAAAGGAACGAGGCACGATGTTTTGTAGTGATGATTGTGTAATGAGACATTGTAGGTAAGATGAAGCGAAACAGTTGACATTAATAATGCTGATGTCATCGATGATGTCGTCGATGATATTGATGATGCGATGACATCTTGTCAACATTTAGGCATTTACAAATGTTTCCATTATCTAGGGGTATTTTCAAATCTTGGGTGGAAACAAGGCGTGGAACACTACAAGCGGCCACGTGAGAACAAAACTATTATCTATTAGCTTCAATTGTCTAAAAGTCGTCTTCAAATATTTCTATTTATATTCTCATGTTCAGAGTACGTTTTGACGGTCAAATTTTGTATAAAAAACTCGTTAACATTAAATTATCGCGACATATTTCCCTTGTCTAAAAGGTTTGAGAATTTCATGAAAAAGACGCAAAAGAACAGACTTCTTTGTAAAAACAACTTTATTTTGAATAAGGTTTTAAAAATTGACAGAAAAAGTTCAACTAGCCGTGGCGACAAACATTCATCTTGGCTACAGCTTTGAGCATCAAGGCAACTTGTGATTCTTCAGAGCTCGTCGTGTTTTTTTCGCTATGAAAAGTAGGATTTAAATATGCTAGTGAAATTATTTACAAATCCTACATGTAGCAAATCGCTTGCGTAAAAAAGTCGGTCATTTTTACTCTACCTTTTTCTTCCTGTTACAATCGCAGCTACTTTTATCGTCTTTAGGTTGAGCAATGTAATCCATGTCGTCGTATTTC
>JAODVQ020057018.1:0-18806 GCA_025400075.2 Phenganax stokvisi
ATCGAGGTTTGCCCGTACCGGTACACCCCCTTTTATACCCGGGATACCCAGGGTTCGGCGCTCCCATAATAATTCTATATTATAAACGCGCACTGCATCTTTAAAATAACGTTGTTGTGTTTTTCTCGCTTCGGGCGCAAAAATTAGCAATGTTTTTGCTATTTTTGTGCGCATGCTCGCGCGGCCCGGCGCCTGTCGTCGGAGCGTGCTCTATAGAGCGAGTCCATTGCTGCGCGGGGAGACACCTAAGCGCGAGTCTGTGACATGCATTCATCGCATGTCTTTTTGCAAACTGAACTGGCTGCCATGCATGCGTTACATGCAAAGTTTTTTTATAAAAAGCGGCCGAGTTGCAGTTGATTCACAAGCTATTCGCCGAACGTTGCAATAGGTCAGTTAGAAGCGAAATGTCAAAAGCACGTTCTAATGGCAAAAGGTCGCATAATTTTTCAATTGAGAAGATCTTGCAGCACGTACCAGCTAAAACAAAGAATGGAGAGAGCTCTACAACTCCACCAACCAGTCCATATCTACCTTCTCTCCTCTCGATTTCACCTCCTCCATACGCTATTAATCCATCATTTATTGTGTCGAGACCGTCGCGTCTAGGGCTCCAATACCAAATACTACTGACACCATCTTCACTGCATTATTATTCTTCTCCACCATCACGAGCTCTTATTCCTTCACCGACTATGTTACCAGCTGTTAATTCAACATCAACTGCTACCTCAGATGATGAAGACAGTGAAGACAGCTCACTAGAAAATGGTATAAGAGAGGATGATGGAGAGGAGGAGAATACTGAAGATGGTGTCAAGAAGAAAAAACGAACAGCCTTCACTACAGCACAATTGCAAGAACTAGAGAGAAGATTTCAAGAGCAGAAGTATTTGACAAAAACAGATCGTATTCATCTGGCCAAACAGCTTGGGCTAACTGAGAAACATGTGAAGACATGGTATCAAAACCGCCGTACAAAATGGAAAAGATCAGCTTCTGAAATGGAATGGAGTTTAGAGAGAGAGAAGTCAGCTGCAGTAATGTACCAACAGTTTGTGAATGAGAAAAACACCACCTCACATCAAATATGCCCCTAGTATAGCTAATAGTTACAATTATTTTTATGATGCACACATAATAAATAAACTGCGAGTGATGATTGGTGATTTTTTAAGATAATGATTGACAAGATCTTATACAGCAAACTATCTAACAGTCTCAACACGAAGAAATAGTTTGAGTCTCTCGTAAACCAGATAGCCAATACTAACAGCTGGAATAGCCTTGAGGAAGTTTGGTAGAAATCCTCTATAGAGACCCCGCACACCCTCAGACCAGTATACACCACTTAACATCTCAACCATGCCTCTTGCTGCAGTCTCTCCTTGTCTCCCTGCTATTGGAGCAGCTGGAATAAAGAGAAATTTAACTGAGGAAACAAGGAAAATAGCCTTACTCTGTGCTTGTAGTCTGGTGCGAACCAGAGACAGAGGATAGGATGCTAACTGTCCACATGTACTGGACACTGTTCCACAGGCAAGAGGGACCAGCCAACTGGGTTCTTGACTGATATGACTCTGATACATATTCTTCAGTGTCTACACACAGAAAGAGATAGAGATAGATGTATTTTCTCTCCTATTGGTTTGCCCTTACTTCATATACTGCTAGGTCAATCCCAGCATAAGGAACCACTCCCACTAGACTAGGTGTCAGTCCACGATATAGAGCTAGAGGCCCTTCTCTCTGAAGGATCTGCCTAAAGCAATCAGCCATTCCTCTATACTGACCAGTGTTCCCTAGTGCCAGTCTAGTCTTCAATACCTGATTAGCAGTAATGAATATGATTTAGTAGATATGATGGATATCAGGAATACAGACAGACAGGCCTAGAATATGGACAAATCATTTCATTTCCTGATAATTCAACGCACAACATTTCCAAACTGGAGGATAACAATGTGGTTTATGTAGTAAAATTGTTTATATTAGTAAAAACAACAGTCATAACAACTGCAGACAGAAGTCTTCATTATTGGACAGAACATGATGTGGAAGCAATGTAAGAATGTAAATAATCAGCAGCTATGCCCCCCAGCAGGGCAACTAAACCAACTCTTCAGCAGAATCGGGAAATCACTAGATCAGTAATACAGTCAGACACATAGAGGGGGTCAGACCTCCATGGGGTAGATGGTAGTTTGAGCTATAACTCCAGCAGTAGAACCAGCCATTAGTCTCTGGTAAACCTGCAGATCTATCCCATTCTCCTTCACCAGCATTCTCTTGACCTGTACAACCACAATAAAACCATTGTATCATAACAACTGACATTGAAACCTGTTCATAGGCAAAAAATCTGAGAGCATTCTCTGGAGCAATTTTCAAAACATTGATACCATTTCCTCTCCATAGAGATCTCACACCTCCTTCTTCTACCATATGCCGTAGACATGATAACAGAGTGAACTTTTGACCTCTCATAGAAGACACCTAGAGATAGAGGACAGAGAGACAGGAAGATTATATCCCATGCAGAGGATGGCCAAGCTGACTGCCGCCAGCGTCTCCTATATACAATATTCATGGCCCCCCACAGTCTCTCCTGCAGTGACGCTAACCACCCCAAACTACAAGTAGTTGTTTATTGCATACTATCATAATGTACAACCTCACATCATCACCTGAAAAAATATCTTCAATCTGTCCAGAGGAGCAGTGCATGTTCTAGATACTATGGTATTAAACAATGGTGAGATGAATTAAATACACCACACTACTGACCAGCTCCAGCCCCTCCCCCAGCTAGCAACTGTCTCCACCATCTCCCCTCTACCTTCTCTTCATCACTCAGTTCCTCTGGAACCCATGTATCCAGCACTTCTCCTATGTTGACAGCCTATAGTCAAAACTTAAAGAAATCTTTCTCTACAAACTCTCCAACACTCACAGTTGAATGACTCATAATTCTAAAGATAGACTGAACACTGGTGTGTGGCTGGAGCAGTAAATGTTCTCTCCATTCTTCCCATGATATCTCCACATTACCATCCTTATCCATTCTATTAGAATCCAACATTATACCAGATATTGCAGAGAGGAAGAGAACAATATTAACCACTATGAGATACGGAACATCACAAGTTCCACAGGAGTTGGTCAAGGTATATGATAGTGCTTTATGAGCCCGGTGAAACCTCACAAGTCAGATCAGATACAACAAGAGAGAGAGAGAAAGATACTTACACTCGCAGCAGTTCACGAACTTCATTGTCAGTTGCATTCAGTCCATTCTGTCTCAGAGCAGCTTTAATTTCTGCTACATCTATCACACCTGAGATGATTATCAACATTGAATTCCAGTCAATGACATTTAATAGAATACCATCTTTATTAGTATCCATTCCCTGAAATACTAGCCACAGCTTTTTCTCATGATCAGCACAGTAAGAGGCAAATTCTCCAAAGTTAAGGAGGCCATCATCATCTCTATCTCCTAATGACATCACTTCCTGTCTCAAAGGAAATATTAACTAATAATCGTATCTCGTTCATACGCCGTCACGGACCTGAGCAGTTCCTGACGTGCTAGGTAGGCCCATCGCGTCTATTCCTTGTTTTAATTCGTGTACTGATATCCTGCCATCGCCGTCTTTGTCCAGCCTATTAAACAACTGTTCATATCTCTTTTCAGCACCCACGTCATCAAGTAGCGGCGACTTCCCTCTTCCTCCAGAGCTAGCCATTACGTATTCCCCTCTACTCAACAGACACTAACGACTCATAACACACGCGTGGGCTGCTAAGCTCACAACACACACAGTAGAGACACAAGTGTCTCTGACGCGTTTAATAATTCAATGAGAGAAGGGTTAATTCAGTAAAAGGTCATTGGTAATAGAGTTCAAGGTTCATTCCATCGTGTATTTCATCTAAGGATGGAATAAAGAGAGAATCAATTAAGGAAATTACTTTATAAATAATAATAATAATAATAATAGAATGAGAGACAGTAAGGATACAGTCCTGAAGTGTGATGTGATCTTTGAATATTGTATACCTGTAGTTATTATCACATCTTTGTTAAAAACAATAAAACATACTACAATAGATACAAACCATTTCTTGAGAACTATTTTATCAGCTCTGGTGCCAGTCTGAGCAGCTACTAATTTTTTTAAATCTCCAACAGTATCATCTGGACTGAATGATTCAGGAATTCAAACTCTGATATTTAGCTAGCCCCTATTTCTAATGATTTAGTGGAGGATACTTGCACTTTACCCGCACCTTCTTCCCTAGTCTGTCATTACAGATCACTTCTATCATCTCGAATAATTATAGCTATTTTAGTTGGACTTACACCACGCCCAGAAAGAAGAGGTATGTGACCTTTAACCCCGCGCACATGGAGTGTGGGACGGCAGGCCGCGAGCAGCTAGCTATGGAGCACCGTTTGCAAAGTTACTCAGACTACTTCACGTCTATATTTTCATTGATACCAGCACACTATAGGACAGAGAGTAACTCTGAAGAGACGAGACCAGGAAATGAGACAAGATTTTGGCACCTGAAGAAGTTAGCTGATCGACCGACGCACAAGATGACGAGAAAAAATACTACGTCATTGGAAAAAGCAAAAGAAGAAACTGCTCAACGGCAGGAGATACCGAGAACTGGAGTTAACGTTAATGACAAGAAAAGTTTAAGTCTATCAGAGCTTCGACGCAGACTGCGTGAAAAGATGAATGAGAGTGGTGGCATCAAACGAGTTGCGAAAGAAAGCGGCAAAAAGAGAACAAGGGGAAGTAGTAAAAGAAAACAGGATGTAGACAAGAAACAACAGAGGATTGAAGAGAAAAAGAGAAGGAAAGATGCTATAAAGAAAGATAAGCAGAGGAAAGTGGCAGTAAAGGTGGCAAGTAATGACCAAGACTCTCCTCAGTTCACATTCAGTCTAGTGGAATTCAATGAATATAGAGATAAAGGTGTAAAAAAGAAAAATTACACAACTCTTATTGCTAAAGCAGAAGCAAGGAAAAATAAAATGGAGGAGTTAATGAAAGAAGATGAGGAGAAAGGTGAGGCAGCACAAGAGAAGGAGAAATGGTCAAAAGCTATTAGTATGGCCAGGGGAGAGAAGGTTAAAGATGACCCTGTCTTACTTAAGAAAACAGTCAAAAAGTTAGAAAAGAAAAAAGAAAGTCATGTCAAGAAATGGAGAGAGAGGATGGAGGCTGAACAACAGAGACAAGTTGCTAGGCAGAAGAAACGTAAAGAAAACATCAGAGAGAGAGTTAAAATGATCAAGGCTAAGAAACTGCGAAAGAATGCAAAGAAACATGGACTGACATAAATACACTTATAGTACTACACGTAATTGTGTCACTTTGTTATTAAACTGGCATAGAAACAATGTCAATAACATAAAGAAATAGCTGTCTAACGAACCTACACCAAAGAGAGCTTAGAAAAGTATAGGTATAACACTAGAAGAGCGCAAATGATCGACCTCGCTGCGTGCGCGTGGTGCATGCATGTTGCGGCTCGCAATTAAATGCGCATGCGCAAAAAGCACCGTTGTCTTTTTGTTTCTTGCCTTCATTTTGTGACTGTGTACTGGTTATGTTGCATTACTTATGCAACCTCTGTTGTCTTAAAAATACTGTTCTTGCACATTAAACATGTATCACTGGGAAACGGATTTTTCAATGTTTCTGATGCGGAAATCATAATAATATTAATAAATATATTATATTTATTTGTTATGATAAGAGAATGATGGTGAATGCCATGAAAATGACCGTGAAAATAGGAGTTCTCATATGATAGCTGCTACTGGTAGTGGGAGGTTGGGTCTGATGATCTCTCTGTGTTTGAGGTTCACTGACTGATTGACTCTCTGTAATTGAATATACATCCATGTAGAACATTCCACTATGATAGGCTCCTCTGCCATCTCTACATCTTCTTGAAGACATTTTAGTGTATGAAGAGAGCCCAGTGCCACCTGATATGCAATATCCAGCAGATACACCAATAATAGGATAAGATAACTGTGAAGCAGCTCTAGCACATTTCTCTACTGGCTCTGTGCGTTGGAATGGATTGCCTATCAGTTCAGCTGTATTTCCTTCCATGAGAAAGAGACCATTCCCAGTCAGTACCTGATAACATCCTTCGTGTCTTACTCCAGGCAGACTAACAATAGGACCTGTAGTAAACATTGTGGTTTAATCAATAATCTATTGCCTAAAGAGATGACAAGCTTACATTGTTGAGAGTTGCAGGATATCTGTTGAGAAGACGGTCCCTCACAGGGTTCACTGAGACATTGTCTAGTTCTTCTCTGCCAGCCAGCTCCACAGGAGGCAGAGCAGGAGCTCCACGATGACCAGGAGTCCCATGTTCCTTGTGCCAGTGGACACTCATCTGTGTTGCAGCTACGATATTGGACTGAAGTTCCAATACATGCATTTCCATTAATACAGTGTCGACTCCTAGCCTGTCTTCCTCCACCACACGAGGCAGAACACCCGCTCCAACTGCCCCACATAGACCACTCTGGTACTGTCACACACACATGGATATTACAAGTCTCCTCTTGAATACTACTCCCCATGCAGGAGCTGCCTCCAACACATGATCGAGATCGAGTACGAGTTCCTCCATTGCATGTTCTGCTGCAGGAGCTCCATGAACCCCAGGTACCCCACTCAGCTCTCTCAACTGGATTGGAGAAATACCAGTTCCAACATTGTTAGAATCAGTAACCATGTGATTTACCTGAGCAGTAGAGAGCAGTGATGTGTTGTATGTCTTTAGTAGAGAGTCCTTGTCTCTGTCCTAAAACACTGCTACTAACTCTCTGGTCTCTTGGTGTGATGGTTGGTCTCCCATTGCGAGAGAAGGCATAAGCGGAGTAGTGCATAATAGAATTATAGTCATAGTTAACTCCTTGTGTTGTTACTTGCTGGCTCGTCAACTTAGCAAAATTTACTTCAACACCTGAAAAATCATGGAAATAATAGGAGCTCTGTTATAGTAAAATTCCTTACCATCTTTCATATTGCTGTAGTTAATTGTGACATAGTTATCACGATCAGGTCTGCTTTGTTCGTGCCAGCGACCAAGAGCATGAAATATTTCATGAATCACAATTCCTTTATATTCACATCCAGTACCAATTGATACTCTCTGACCACCTCCAACTCTCCCTACACTAGATGAACACCTAAACAACATGAATTTCATTAATAATGCTAATTTGTAAGTCAGTCGGCATAACATACCCACTGCCCTTATAAAAAAGGATATAGTCTTGTTCAGTTCCTCTGGGATAGAGTCTAATGCAAGTTCTTGTGGAATACTCCCTAACAGCAGCCTCTATTGCACGTCTTGCTTTGCTACCTATGTATTAAAATAGAGCAACATGAAATGGTGATTATAATTGGAATTAGTTGTGGATGGCATATACCAAGAGTGTTGGAGATGACATAAGGTACTCGGCCTCCATCCCATCTTCTGCTCTCACTCTGACTGATAGCTAGTTGAGGTTGTGTTGGATCCTCTGTCATACCTCCTTCAATTACAATTCTCTGAGATGGAGTCAAAATTATGTCTCCTTCAAAGAGACTAGGAACATTTGGAGACACTGCAAAATAATGATATATTAAAAATACATTTATTTGAATATACAATAATTTATTTACATGAGTTGATGAATTCTTCATTGATTGCTCCGTCAGCTCCTGGTTCCTCAGGCAATGTTTCAGTTTCTGCTAGTGCTAGTAGTGTTACTGCCAGTGCAAGATAGTAAATCAATTGCTTCATTCCTACTTCTTTCATGACGATTTAGTTGCTTCGGTGGATTATTTCTTTGCTGTATTTTCCGATGATTGGCACTTCGCTAGCTTTGCCTTTTATACTGCAGAATCGCAAGATTACTCGCCCGCGCGTCACGTAGAAATAAATCGCCTTTCAGTTCAAACTTTGGCGCCGCAACGCCGGTCCAGCCTCCGCGTGTGGGTGGTCAGCTGGCCTTTGCAATGAGCATCGTGTGTGCATACAAACATTAACCTTCAGAGGCCATGCAAAGATATTTAAGGCTCCATGCCTCTATGGGAGACAGGCAGTTGACAATCTCTCTTCACAAAGGCTAATTAGTTGACAATTTGATATCTTGTATCACAGTCCGTCACAAATAGCCCCTCAAATTATTACGTAAGTGAGTTTAGGTGCTTGAAGCAGATAATAGGTCATCTTTACAACAAGCTTGGACGGTCATTAATGTAAGAGACATTTGAGCTCACAGGTTAACATAACACATCTTCCAACTTGGGGACTGTGCTGAATGGCAGTTTATGCTGTCTGCCTTGTTAGGCTAAGGAGGCTGCCTTGAACAATGGCTGTAGGAGGTACTGCTCTATTCTGGTGGGTATGACAACATCAACAGAGCACCACAGTTCTCTGGCCACTTCAAAGAGGATAAAGCTTCTAATGTTTGTGAATCACCCTATGCAACAGGAATGCATAATTTTATGAGGATCAAGAATATGAATGGCATAACTGTCCTGCCATATTTTGATAGAGTGCATTCTTGTAGTAAACATCTTGTACTTTGACTATTGTGGCACAAAGTAGATGGTCATACCAATAGAGTTCTGTCCTATCAATAAAGACCAGAATAGAAAACAAACAGCTTGGCCCAGGAAAACTGCCGTGTCCAGTAGCTAGGAGATAAGAATCCTGTCAACTTAAGGTGCAGACTTGCAGTGGCCTCTGAATGAGTACAATCTGATTGACTAAAGACCTTTGTCTATAACAAAACTATCTAATTAGTGCATCTTGTTGCACCAACTGAGCTGCTAAGGTCATCCTCCCTCATATCATCAAAGAATTGAAACTTTACAATAGCAAATTCAAAATTTTATTAGCTCATAAAACAGTCGTAGAGTCAGTTCATTAGTTCTCTTCTTCCTCCTCTTCTTCCTCTTCATCATCTTCCTCTTCCTCCTCCTCACTTTCAGGTATAGGTATATTGTTATCCATTAGAAGTTTCTTTAAAGTTTTGTTTCTAGAATCATTCTCTGCCAGCAAAATTAACAAATCATTCATCTCTTTCTCCATCGTCTCATTCCTATCTTTGGCATCTTGATAAGTGGTTTTCAGCTGAGACAGTTGTTGCTGAACCTCCTCCACGGTAGAATCACTAACAGGAGGAGGAAGAGGAGGAAGAGGAGCAGATTGAATTTGTTGAAGCTGAGAATCCAGCATCTCCTTCTCCTCCAGTAAAGCCTCGTTTTCTGCCTTCAGCTGCAAAATTTCCTCTCTCAGCCGTTTCACTTCATCCTCCTCTTCTCTTCCTCCCCCACCACCTACCACTCCTTGTTCACGACAGGTGGCTTCGAGATCCATCTGTAGCTGCTCCACTTGAACTGACTTCATTGCTAACTCCTGCTTCTGAGCTTCTTGCATTCTTTGTAGAGCCAGTATCTGTTCTTTCAGTCCAGTGGTATCCTCTCCCTCCACCCTTGCACCACCTCCACCTCCTCCAACTGCTGTCAACTGCTCTTTCAATTCCAAAATCACTCGACTCTGTTCAGCAACCGTCTCCTCCTCTTTCTTCTTACCTGCCTCCAGCAATGAATATTTCTCTCGCAGTGACGATAGGTCTTCATCTAGATTACGAATCAGTTCCTTGTATTGTGAAACAATAGAATCGTGATCCTCGATAGATGTACTGGAGTTAGCATCCAGCCCATTCTGAACTGGAGCTGCCTGTGTCACTGCTGTTGGGTTGTTGTCCAGAGCACGAGTTATGGTCTCTACCATAGGTTTAAAGAAGACAGTGAAATGATGATCGAAACAGACATTATCAAGCGATTCAGCAGAGAGGTGAGGAGATTTGCTGGCAGCTGTGAAGAATTCTGAACTAGAAATGTGAGACAAACTTTGTGTGAAGGCATCTCGACCAATGCGATGGTTGATGATTTGTCGGAGGGTATCAGGAGTATAGGTGGTTGAAGATCCATCGTGATATGCCAGACATATACCAAGCAGAGCAGCACACATGTCTCGAGCGAGTTGCTCCAATTCATTGGTGTGATGTTGTTCTAACTGGCCTGTCAGGAACATGACATTACTGCTGTCACTGAGGAATTGGGAGACAGCTACACTACAATCCCCTAGCCAACAGCACAACAGGATCAATAATCCTATCTTTGTTTGAACAGTGAGATCAGTTTTCTGAGACAACAGGGCTGTTATCTGCTGGAGAAGAGTGACCTGCCCTCGACCAGACATTGACAACTGAACTCGTAACAGCTGAGGTTTCAACTGGGCATTCAGAGCACAGGCTATAGCAGTTGCTGTGCTCCAATTAGAGAAAGGGTCCGTTCCAAAGAGACCAGCACAGAGGACCTGACCAGCAGAGATTTGAGGCTGAGAAGAGGTTGAGGTTGTAGATGGAAGGAGAGTATTAATAATTTGATTTTGGCCCTCCTCATAATTGAAGACAAAACTCTGGAAACAGTAGAGAGCAGCAAGACGAAGTGGTAGTGGTTGTTTCTCTGTTACCATTGACATTAGAAGAGCCAGAATGGCAGAGCGTGGAGGGTCAGTATGGGGAGTAACACCATCGAAATATTTCTGATTGCCATGGCAACCTCGAATAACCTCAGCGACAGTGGAAATGGTGTCAACCAAGATCTCTGTAGGTACTCCACTGGCAAACATAAATTCACACAGCAGCTGTAGCAAACCACACTGCAGGATGGATCGTTGGCAAGTAGAAGTAGCTTGCTGTGGATTGGACGGAGATACAAGGGTACGTAGGACCAGCAACATGTAGCGGACGTTAGTGACCTTCTGTTGGTGCCAGCTATTTTCCACAGCAGAGCTGAGCTGCTGGAAGAATGGTACAATTAGCTGGATATGACTGGCCTCGCGGAAGAAGGCCTGGTTGGAGTTGTTGCCATTCAAGAGATTGTGTGTGATCATAAGACAATCTTCTACCACAATTCCTCCATCACTCCATCCTTCATCTCTCATGACACCCAAAAGTCGATCAAATGCATTATCAAATGCCACAATTTTTTGAATCTGACGATTACTGCGAGTAAGTTGAAGGAGGAGGAGCAATGCATCATTCCTCACAACTTCCCTGCTATCCAACAGGAGGTCCATGATACGAGAGATCCCCATTGGACTGACAAGAACAGCCTCTTGCACCTCATTCAGACAGTTCTTCAGTAGAACAGTTAGTAGGCAGGTTGCAGGACGACGAACTTGAAATTCGAAATCTTCAAGGAGGTCAAGAACCATCTTAACATGATCCATTGTCTTGACAAATGATTTTGAGATCTGAATTGCAGTAGCAGAATCTAATTCTGGACTCTGTCCACTGTCCATGACATTCCAAAGGCATTCCAGAGCATAGCCAACAATCTCAGAGTCTGAGCGATCGGCCTGAATTGCTCCCAGCAACATCTCTAGACACAGGGTACCTACTTCTCGAGGATATTTCTTAGACAGAGCTCGGATACCTCTCAGAGCATCTCTACGATCCTCAACCTGTGATGATGTGGTGGCTCTGTTTGGAATGGTAGGAAATGTGAAAGTGTTTTTCGCCCAAAAAATACCAAATAGTACCTCATCTTTAGTTTAGCAATCATCTCCTCGCCAGAGGGCTGGTTCTCAGGGTCCGAGGACCCGAGAAACGTCTTCAATATACCTGCCATTGATTTTACTCCAAATAACGCTCACCTAATTGGCCACGTGTTTTGCGCATGCGCCTATAATTGCCTCGTTCTCATGGCAACAAAAGTGATGGAGTCAAACAACAAAGGAGGACGATGTGGCCCTCTATGCCAGCATCCTGGGTGCTGGGAGAATGGCCGGAAGAATCCTCTCCTCAAGAAACACAGTCAGTACGAACAGTACGTTAATAGATTGCTGCAACACCGACGGAGAAAGAATGGCAGTGATGAACACTACCATGAAGAGGAGAGACGGAAAAGAGATCTCCCTGTATTGACTATACAGAATATTGATTTAGATACAGATAGTGATGAACAAAGAAAGAAGCCAGGAGTACTAACTAATAAATCCAAACAGGCACTGCCTTCTCAATCATCACAACATCAACAGCTGCATAAAATAGAATTTAGTCTAGAACCAACCAATTTCTCCTCCTCAACCTCTCTTTCAATCAATTCTGTCCTCATATGGAGACCCGGCAAAATAAAGAATACATTAAATAGAGTTTTGAAGACTGAGGAGTGCGGAGAGACTGTTGCAGTCAAAAACTTTTACCCAACAAACATCATTCCGGTTGCTTCTGATGACAATCCTATCTTCAAGAAAGAGGTATACTATACTGCTATATACATATATTATAATAATATTACCATTGCATTAATATCAATTAGACTACAAGAGCAAAGTCTAGACCTCACAGCAGACCTGACAGGTGCATTAATAGACCATTTCATTATTATTCACATGATCTTTCCTTACAGCCTTGACCTTTTACATGGCATACCAAATTATATAGTGGCAGAGATAATTGATCATCTTCAGGACATGTCTCCATCTCCCTGCCCTCCTTCTCTACCCAGTCTCTCAGAACAATCATATAACAGACCAGATTCATGTCATATTCCATTATCCATCATCTATAACCTATCATCTGGACAAATTAGAGATACTCAGCCAGTTCCTAGACAACATACAGTTCTTTCTCAACAGGCTACTCATAGTCCTGTCACTCAGTCCACTGGCCATCAGATGAGGAGGAAGAAAACCATTAAATTTCCATCAGTACCAAACAAGACATCATTTTCTAGAGCTCTCTCTAAGTATCCAATGACTGTTCTTCATAGAACAAAAGATAGAGTACTACCAGCCAATCCTCTCACTACTCACACCTGTACACTCTCTCTCCCTCCTCTCTCACCATAGTCTAACCCCTCTTCTCATAGGTTATCAGTACGATATCCTCATGGTAATCCAATTGTACCCCGGACTCCACAGCAACAATACCTGGACCCTTCTTCACCTCCTCTTCTTCCACCAAGACCTAACGGAAAATATCTACAAGTATTTCCTGTAGATATCCACAACACACGTCTGGTCACTCTTCACTGCTCAACAGCTTCACATACTTTCCCAACCAATTCACTACCAATTACCAAGGGTCCTCCTCTTCACAGTCAAAAAAAAATAATTTGTGTGTTTCTTATCCTTCAATCTCTCCAGACCACATGAGATTGGGAGCTGAAATAATAGGAGACCAACTGGTTTTGGAGGGCAGTGCAGGAGAACACGTGGTACACCCTCTTAAAGAATCTTCCTCTCATAGTTCACTACATAGACCGGAAACTGCACCTTCCTCAGTGGATGTGGCTAAACCCACTGAGACTCCACCTCCTTAATTCTTATTAATGATTGTATCAAAATTTCTTTGGCCTATGTTATACTGTTTTTATCAAATGATTAGTGAGTGAAACATCTCTCAAACCATTCTGATGAGGGGATTATTATAGAGAGTCATTGAATCTAAATAGCTGGCTGAACAGTGTCACACAGGTTCTTAAAATCTTTATGGAAATTTTCATGTACTAAATTTCCTTCTTCATCAAACCATTTGGTCACAGACCTGCAAGAGGTATAGAGTGACTAATTCACCATTATTATTATTCTAAAATCACTTACATCTCCCTCTTTTCAGTTTTCATTTCTTTCTGAGGTCCACCAGTGCATGAAACTGTCATTGTGTAAAAATGACTGAATCGAGGCATGCTTGAACTGACTTTCCATACTTTAGCAGGTCCCTATTATTAGCACAATAATAATATCATCTCTTTCTTTTCACAGTCATCTTACCACTCCTGTCTCCTCCTTCTCTCTTGCTAACATGAAAGTAGAACCCTCAAAGTATAGAGAGTAGAGAGAGAGGACTCCCATTAGAATGAAATAGGTGGACAAAGACACATAGTCAAGGAACATACAGAGTTGTAATAAGTGGGTGTGGCAAGAGGTGATGTAATAGGTGGGTGTGGCAAGAGGTGTGTAGGATATCTGATAGCACAAACAGCTAGAACCACCTCACTACGTGGGAATGGAAACAGATAGTCATAGACTAGAGCAAAGCCCGAGAAACCACAGGCTAAGGTACATATCATCAGTCGACGATCGACTATACTAAAATCTTCCTCGCAGTTCCGCTCCTCGGTCAATATCTATAAATATCACGTGATCAAAAGAAAGTTATATAAAATTGGAACCTTTTTGGCAGTGTCATCCAGAGCATTCTTCACAGCTGCCGAGTCCCATTTATTAATCGTCAACTTATCCTTTTCGTCTCTAACTGACGACTTGGTTTTAGCCTCTTCTCCGCCACGTGTCCTTCTTCTAGACGCCATTTTTTTGAACTTTGACCTAAAAAGGTGGGCGTGGTGGACGAGTCCGTGTGTGTTTTGCTGCGAAAATTGCATTCACATCGCGCGTAGTTAGCTAGGTCTCAAGCAAGATAGAAATTATGGAGAACTTTAGTAACTCAACAGCAGACTGTCTGCAGCTGTATAAGACAGGTGCCTATATTGCAGTAGCTGCGGTACGTGCAGGAGTTGGTGCATTCTCTGCGATCTGCTGTCTAACTGTAATTGCAGTCATCTTTCTGCTGAAAAAACACAGAGATTTCGTACAGCGATTGGTACTGAATCTTGCCATTGCTGCATTCCTTCACTCTCTCTCGTACACTGTGGCGAGAGTTAATTTTTACTCAGATCTAGTGTTGTTGGATCCCTACTGCTATTTTGGTGGTTTAGTCAATCTCTACTCTGCCTGGGTTGAAGTTCTAGCTCTCATGTGCATCGTTTACTACTTGTTTGTGGCTGGACTACTAGGGAGACCTGCATATCCAGCAATATATACCCAGATAGTGTTCTGGGTTGGTACTTACGGTCTGCCACTGCTGTGGTGTTGGATTCCATTCATTCACCATAGCTTTGGTACCTCCGGCGGATGGTGCGCTGTGCGTGGTGTGAATGCTGACTGCAGCGTTTATCGTTACGGGCAAATTCTTCAGTTTGTGATTTGGTATATACCATTGTATATCTCACTGACAGTAACATTAATCATAGCTGTGACAGTGGCAGTAAAGGTTAGAAGAGATGTTTACCGCTGGTCAGGTCTCTATGATGATGAAACTAAAGCCAAACGAGACAGAATTAGAAAAGAAATAACTCCACTCCTATGGTTTCCTTTCATCTATCTCATACTCAACACATTTTCTTTTATTGATCGTATCTATAACTCCACCCATCCTAATGAACCACTAGTGGAACTGACTTTCTTCCATGCCTGTACATCCCCACTGAGAGGGGCTTTTGTAGCTCTAGTGTTCCTCCTAGCTGGTGGAGGTGTTAGAGGAACTCTTGTTATGGCTACCTGTCATCAATGCTGCCACAGAAAAGAGGCTGTACTAGTAAAAGACTATCCTGCGCAACATGGAGGAGATGTAACTGATAGTCTTGCTCATCCGTATTCACAACTAACGACACTCAATTGATTTATTTTTGCTTAAAAACTATTATAATTACAATTTGTTTATTTATTAAAAGGAGGAACAATAAGCGGTGAAGGAGAGGTGGGAGAGGATGGAGCAGATGATAATTTTCTGATCCGTTCCCTCCTATTTCTATCAATAACTCCTGACAAACTATCTCCATAACTAACATTGACATCACACTCATACAAACTGATTCTATTCTTCCCACCCTCTCCATCTTTTTGTCTTGTTTCTTCTCTGTGATAAAGATGACGTGTTATCCATGACCCAATCCTTGCTCTAGCATTATTCTCTGTGTAAGCTGCAATAATGAGAATAGTAAGAGCTGCAGACAGTGGTGAAAAGATGGCTTGAGCCATCCAGAGACCCAGTTCTGGAGAATAGGGCTTAGCAGTATCATAAATGATATTGATAAGAAGAGGTAGTTTAAGGAAGGGAAAAACAGCTGGACACCATATTAATTGCTTCAGCTCTGCTTGGACTTGTGTCTTATCTATTGTTACTTCATGGGGTAAGCTGTGTCCTCTTGGCTGTAGACTGCGCCTGAGGGAGAGCCATGTGGTTAGTGAAAGGAAAGGGATTGTGATGAGTAGCACTAGCACTGGTAAACCCATTAATAGCACTCGCAGTATCTGACCAAAGATGAAAGGTTCACAATCATCAGTCAATGTCCTAATACCACACCATGGACCCAATGATCCATAGGATAACTTAATGAATGGAATCCAACACAATAGAATAGGTAGAACAAAGATGAGACTGCAGTATATCCACTTTAGTTTCTTTCCTCCAGGTCTACAGATGACCTGAGCCAATAGGTTACAGCTAATGCACAGAACAGCAATATACTCAGTCAATGAAGTGTATACATCCACTGGCCCAGCAAACCAACAGTACCTATCCAGCAATGGTCTTTCAGTATAAAAATTAATCCTATTAATAAGATCATTTAGAGAACCAAGGAGGGTTGAGATAGCCAGGCAGAACAGGAGGTTCTGGTTAGTAACTTTCTTTTTCTTCCTGGTATAGATGAAGAAAACTGAAAGGAAGAGAGAGACGAAGAGAGAGATTAGTCCTGTCAGTATTCGCACACCAGAAACCCAAATATATGGAGCTGTGTTGTATTCAACTGATATACAGACATCAGATAAGTTTTCAGCCGACATTTTCACATACTGTTATCATCTGCTACAAATATCACGTGCTCATACAATAAACAGCACATTTGGGCAGTGGAGTAGTAGTAGCAGTAGTAGAGCTAGCATCAGCAATATATTATTAAGAGGATGATTAATAATAATGAATAACAATGATGAATAAAAAGAGAAAAAGATTTTAAAAATTATTAATCCCATTGTTCATCAACATTGTCCAGTGTACGAACTAAAATATCCTCTAGTTCCTCTCTCTTTTCCTCCTCCTCCTCCTCGTTCAGGCTGGACTCAGACTCCCAGTGGGAGTGGTCAACCACAATTCTTTCTCCTTCGACTCTTTTAACAATCGTCAACTGCTCCAAAACCTTACTAGAGAAAGTTAAAATAGCACACATTATCCATTTTATTTTACATTATGTCTTTGGAATTACTGCAGAGCTCTCTTATGGACTGATACTGTAGAAGAGTATCTAATTTGACACTCTCTTCATCAATCTCCCCTTCTTCCACAATTTCCTGATCACCCCACTTCAATAACTGTAATAAGCAATACTCTACTTCATTGCGCAATCTCTCTTCCACCGAAAGAGGTGTTTGATAAGGATAGTCACACTCCATGACCTGAAAACAAAAAAAGATGGTACACTGATAATAATAATGTAAAATGAAAGTGAAACCCACCACATTGAATGGATATTTGTCAATATTGAGTGCACTAGCAGAACCTGTAGTAAATAAACAATGACCAGTGTTGATCCTCTCACTAGCTATACCTTGTCTGGTGAAGATAGCTATTTGAGAACAAGGACCAACATCATCAGTACAAGATGATGGGGGCATACCCACTCCACTGTATTCTACTGTGTATTGTGAATATCTGAAACACACGGCATCACACCTGACACACTAAATAATATCTCAATACATTAACTAAATGTTGTAACTAACCAGTGTTGGAACTCAGAACGTGTCCACTCAAAACGGTGGTCTGGATGTCTAAACCCATGAAAATCAGGGAACAGAACATTAAACTCTGAATTTGGAGTTGTGAATATTGCCACTTTGGGCTGCAGTTCTCCAAACACCACTCTGGGTACCTGGTCCAGCACTGGAGGATCTAAATGTTCTATACTATAATAATTATCATAGCAAATGAATAGAAACCCTGAGTTGTGTTACTTACACTTCAACACACGTGAGAAGATCAAAATCTTTGAGTCTGCTGTCAGACTCTACTATTGAACCTATAATACCACATGGGGTGGTAATGGATAGAATGGATAGTACAATATCACCCTGGTATAGTCTGATAGTTAATGGTGCTGGTCTCCGAATCACAAAGTCTGATATGAGAGGTTGGAGATGATGACTATTGGCCTTCAACAATGAAGCCTGTATGTCTACTCCAGCCATCTCCTTCACACTCTCTTCCTTTACCAGTAGTTTCAATAGCTTGCATTCAGCACATCCCATATCTACAACCTACATAGCCCTCATTCCATAATTACTATTAATTACACCACGTGTCTTATACACATACACTAGTGGGCTGCAGTCTCTTGCACAGCGACTGTACGAACTGATATCTTTGGCGGTAGAGAGGCGGGTCGAAACGTGGTCCTCCGAGTTCATACTCGCTCTCTTGGCCTTCAATTGATTCAGCCATTTTAACCCTCGGCGCGCATGCGCAGCGAGGGTTACAGTACTGCGTGTGTCTGTTTGTCTGTCTGTACCGGGGCCAGCTCACACTACGACCATCCCTACGCTCTGAATGATATCATCGACTTACCAGGTAAATATCTTCAGAATAATTTGCTTGGATTTCGCTGAAAATGTTTTGTTGCAGAGCGCCCGCTAGCCCCATAGTACGCGTACTAACTGTCAGCCATCGCGGGGTGTACGTACGTGTGGGTGTGTAGGCTACGTACCGACCGCGTGTGTTATACGCGTGGGCCCCGATATAAACCTCGCGAGCTACTGAATGTATGCGCATGCTCATGCCCTTGCTTCTCTACCTTGCGAAAGCACTATTATACTGTAAGCTTGGGCCCTTACAAACTCAGCTTCTCTTGAGC